>JAUMHM010000005.1:42639260-42653822 GCA_032362435.1 Melikaiella ostensackeni
ACGTAAGAAGGGGGGATCAAAATATCTTTAGATACCTTACAGTAGGGGGGAGGGGGTCTGAAATTTCAAGAATCATCTTTACGTAATAAATGGATGTTTTTAAGGGCAGGAATGCATGTTTCAGATTTTGCATACCCAATATTTGTGGTAGCAGACGACGAGTCATTATTTTCTAAAAACCAAATGAACGTTACGGAGTTTTTTTTCTGAATTCAAATTGTTTGATTTTAATGTAAGGAAATAAGAATCCAGGAACACTTACTGCTATTAAGAAATGAGTTACGAAATTGTTTGTCTTCTATCTCGTGCTCAAGGCGAGAGGAGATTGAACGGAGATTGGTTTGGAAAATAGTACCTACCGATTAATTATATTTCATGCAATTCACTTCTTCATATAACGAAAAAGATTCTTATTTGTCTGAATCTAAGTCATTTCAAAGTATCCATTTGTGTAAGACGATAGACGTCAGCTGATACTTTCAATTCTCTGTATTTAATAATATCATAATGTGAATGTTTGAATGACTACGGCCTCTAATTATAGATGGATTCAGGAGTTCTGCTTCTAATTTGAACAATTTGAATCTAAAATTTGCAATTCTAATTATAATAATATAATAAAATAAAATTTAAAAAAATATAATAAAATTTGCGATTCTACTATTTGAAGTGGCTTGGCGTTTAGTAAAATGTCTAATAAGAACAAGTACGCCTGTTTCGCATTTTTAAACATACCTAGAAAATTCAAGATAATCGCAAAAACCATGAAAAGGCTCGAAAAAATTTAATTGTCAGGACGTCCATCCTGTTACTACTTATGAGTAGCTTCAACATAGTTTTAGAGTTCCCAAGATTTTCCAGGAATAGTTCCGTCCAATTTCGCAAAAGAAAAATATTTAGAAAAAAAAACCATCTCTCTACGTTTCGAAAGTTCGGCATTCTGGCACATTCCTTTATTTTTGAAGCAGTCATGGAATTCCACACAAATACAATTTCGAAAAAATCAAAAACCTAAAAGTTATAGCATATTGAATATTGCAAAATTTTGAAAAAATTTAATAGAGAGATCCGGAATTTCTGATTAGAGTTCTGTTTTTTAACTTTTTCAAATCAGAGGAAAATTCAAATAAAAATGTATCACTTTGGAAGAAATAAATTTTATTATTTCGTTCTTGATAATAATTATGAGATTTCTCATGGTAAAAAGGAAATATGCAAAAGTTCAACCGTACTAGTTTTGTGCTAATCACAATTTTTTTTCACAAGTGAATGAAAAATGTATCTTTTGAATACATTTTCCGAATTTTCTGTGTATTTCTCTAAATTGTTTCTTTTCAACTCTAGTATGAGTAATAAAAAGGGTGAGATCAAGATAGTTTTCAATTTTTCCTCAAGAAACATAAAAAATAAAAAAAATCCGAAATCCGTAAAAACTACGTTCATAAGTAATTCTGTTCTCTTTCTGTTAAAACCACGTATAATAACGTACTTTGAGGATATGATTACGAATATATCTTTAGAAAGATTCGAAAATGATGCCTTTGAGGTAAATTTTAGAAAAATAGTGATAAAATTGCCGAAAATAGCAATTATTGGTAATTTTTCGAGCTGTAAAATGGATAGGATGTGACAGAGCTTTCCCCTTCCGTTTTCAAGTCCCACAAACTACCATTCCGAATAAAAAACTTTCAAAAACATTTATAATTTGTTGATAGAACAAAGTTAGTTCAATACAATATAACCTTAATGTTAATTATAGCAATATTGGTTGAAAAAAGTTAAAAGTACTTAAAACCTTTTTCAAGTATTTGAATCATCAGCAGAAGTTATTGTCAAGTAAGCAAAAAGTATTCCTTACGTAAGGATAATTTTTGAAATTTCAGACTCCCTCCCCCCTATCATAAGGATTCTCAAGATTTGTTGGACTAACGCCTCCTCCCCTTCTTACGTAAGACTTTATATTTTTACTTTCAAGGGATTACGAAAGTTTAAGGGTATTCGGAACGATTCCAAAGGATTACGATAAGTTTCACAAATGTTAAGTGATTTTAAAAGATCTCAAGAATTTGAGGAAATTACTTAGTATACTTCCAGAGAGAATCTCAATTTCTTAAGGATTTCTAAAAGATATCATGTGACTTTTAAGATTTTATTCAAATTCTAAGAGTCTTTATACAATTTTAATATATACCGCAGGATATCCATGGATGTTGAGGGAATTTTGAAGGATTTTGAGGGTTTGTAAGGAATTAAGAACAATTTCCGCGGATTACAAAGGATTTAAAAGGACTTTGCAAGATTTCAAAAGATTTCAAGTAACTTCTAAGGATTTCTGAATATTATAAAGGATTTTAAGGGATCTTGAAAGATTGAAAGCGGTTTCGATGATTCCACGGGATTTCAAAGGATTGTAAGATTCTCAAAAGATTCCAAGTATATCCACGAATTTTAGAGGATTTCGAAATATTTCAAAAGATATAACGAAATTTGAAAGCATTTCTGAATACTGTTGAGAATTTTGAGATTTATCATACATCAATGAATTCTGATGAAATTTTCTATGCCATTAAGGGATCTCGTAATGTTTCAAAATATCTCACGAAATTTTAAGAATTTTAACCGATTCTTAGAGATTTTAATTAATATCTACGGGTTTTAAAGGAATACAAGCGATTTCATGGGATTTTAAAATATTTCAAAAGAAATCGAGGGATTTCAACACATTTTACGAAACCTCATAAAATGTTGAGGGATTTTCAGAGATTATCTTCGTTATCCATGTAATTGAAAAGATTTTGAGAGATTGTAAGAGATGTCGAAATATTTCGAAAGTAGTCACGGTATTTTGAAGGATCTTCAAGGTTTTCAAGAGATACCAAAGTTTTTAATTGATTTCGAAGGATGACAGGGGATTTCAATTGGATTTCGATGATTTGAAGGGATTTCAAGAAATTCGATAAGGTTTCAAAAGATTGAACGAGATTTCAAAAGATTTGCAAAGATTCCAAAGGATTTCAAGGCATTATAAGGAATTTCAAGGATTTTGAGAGATGTAAAGCTGTCGCAATGATTTACGGGATTTCAAAGTATTCTAAAAGACTTCAAAAGATTTCAAAGTATATCCACGAATTTTAGAGGATTTGGTGAAATTTTCATAAAATTTCAAAAAATTTGACGGGATTTTGAAGGATTTCCGAATATTATGAAAGATTTCCAGGAATTTCAATGGCTTTTCAAAGATTCTGATGAACTTTGGAATATTTAAATGCTTTTTAAGAGATTGGAAAGATTCTCGCAGATTAGGAAGATTTGAATAAAGTCTAAAGGGGTTCAAAAGATTTCGAGGGATCTCGAAATAATTTGAAATATTTCACGTAACTTCAAAGATCTCAACCGATTTTTATAGATTTAAAGAGATTTCCACGCACTTTAAAGGATTATAAGGAATTTTTATGGGATTACTAAGATATTAAGCGATTTCAAGGATTTCAAAAGATTTCACGGAATCATAAAGAATTTTGAGAGATTTTTACAGTTTTGAAAGGATTTCAAGAGATTTCCAGGAAGCTCAATGGTTTTAAAGTGATTTTAAGAGATCATGTACGATATCCATGGAATTCAGAGGACATCAAGAGATTTCGAAATATTTCAGAAAATGTCACGGGATTTAGAATGATCTTCAGGGATTTCAAGGAATACCAGAGTATTTTCACAAATTTTGAAGGATGTCAGGGGATTTCAATTGGGTTCTGAAGATTTGAAGGAATTTTATAAGATATCGAAAGATTTGCAGAGATTTCAAGGGAGAATTTAGAGGAGAGGATTCCGTAGGATTTTCAAAAGGTTAAATAGAATTTCAAAGGATTTTCGAATATTAGAAAGGACTTTAAGGAATTGCGGGGAATCGTAACGGCTTTTAAAAGATTGTAATGGATTTTGAAATATTTTAATGGATTTCAAGAGATTCGATAAGATTCCCGCTGACTTGAAAGGTTTCAACGAAATTTGAAGGGATTTTAAAGATTCCGATGTATCTCGTGATATTCCGACATATTTTATGGAATTTCGAGGATTTTAAGCGATTTTTGGAGATTTTAAGAGATATCCAAGGAGCTCAGTCGTTTTGAAGGGATGTCAGAAAATTATGTACGATATCCATGGAATTTAAAGATTACCGAGGAATTTTCACATGATTCACAAATTTTTAAGGGATTTACAAAATTTGCAAAAAAACTCAAAAATTTCAAAAGATTGCAAAGATTTATAGAGATTCTACGAGATTTCATGAAACGTGTACACTTGATTTTTAGAATGGTTAACTAAAATAAATGGTTAACTAAAAATTTGAAAACATTAAGAATTCCTAAGGATGCAAATTTTTGTATAGAGGTAGCTGTAAACATTCCATTTAATTATATTAACTACAATAACCCCGTGTTCGAGAAACTTCGGGTCACAGAGCCTGGTATTACTGCCAATGGTGGAATAAAAATTCTTGAAATTTTGAATTCTTCAAATTCACTTTTTGTTATTCTCACGATATTTTATGAATAAACCTCGAATTTCTTCATTATTAATGATGTATTTTATTAAAATCTGAATGCAGGATTTTTTCACCCCTAATATAATCAAAATTAAAAAATTCACAACTAAATCAATTTTCGAGAAAAATATAAAATCGAAAAAAAAATTTATTCTCATCCGATCCGGCTCCAAACTCGAAAGATAATGGGACAGATACTGATGTAATGTGTTGAGTAGTACAAAGTAATTTTAGGAGCCAAATCTGGTTTTAATTAGCACATCAAAAAAAAATTACAAGAATAGAAAGTCACGTAACAAATGCATTGGACTAAACCCTCCGACCCAAGCAAGGATTCGAAAGATTTCCCGGACCCCCTCCCCCCAAAAAAATTTTATGTAATTTATGGACGTCCCTTAAAACTGTAGATGATAAGAAGAAGAAACTCTTTGAAGTGGAATTCCCGGCCTAAAAATGACTTCAGCGCCCTCTCTTTATTTGAATCTGTAAAAATAAAGAATAACTTTAGTCCCAGGAGAAAGAAATTTCCTCTTCAACGTTTCAAAAAACCTAAAAAACCAGATTTGGCTAGTAACCTAATTTACAATTACAGAAAATGTCTCTATGAACCTTGCAGTCTTTGCAGAGGATTTTAGGTTTGGGAAAGGCCTTTTTATCATGAGAATCCTATCGATTTTAGAATCCTTGGTTAGATTGAAAAAATTAATTTCATGACAAAGCAGCTTAAGTCTTCATTATTAACTATTTTTAATTACGATGTGTAATTGTGTACATAGAAAGGAGAGTGGACCACGTGGCATTCTAGAGTTAGTACATGCTTTCATATAAAATGATTTTTAATTTCATAATTTCGGTAACTTTATAGATATACGTGGGACCTTTATTTACGGAAGTAATAATGTGGCAATTTTGTGTATTTGTGAAATTTTATTTCGTAAGAGTTTCACAAATTTGTCTTAGATTTGTACATGACATTCGTAAACTTTGGTTTCACAATAGGCAAGCTTAACAAAATACTGCCATCGTAAATAAAACTTCCATGTGTGGCTGCATGGATTCTGAGATCATGAAATACAAAACAATTTTATACATTTTCGAAGAAATATACACAATGTTGCTATATATATATATATATATATACACACTGACGTGTAAAAGTTTCCGACCACCTCTTTTTTGATAATAGATTAAGTTCTCTTAATTTTAATTATGCAAGAGTTAAAAAATTTAATTTTTGAAGAGTCAAATGCTTTTAAAATATTGCACAAAGTGAGCTCAGGATGAAGCAAATTTGTCTATATTTCAAGTGGATATTGCAAAAATAGTGTAAATTTCAATGTTTTTTTAAATTTTCAATAACTTCCGTAATAATCAATATTTTTCAATGTTCTTAAGCTCATTTTAAAGATATTTTCCCACAGTATCGCAGCAGCTTATGAACATAAATCTATAAAAATTTACTATCAGAGTGCAAGAACTTAAAGTTGTAACAAAAAAGTTATACAAATTTTAATATTCTCCTTGGTAAAAACAATATTTTTGTAAATATATGAAACGTGCAAACATGAAGTTTTTGTTGAAATTCCTTCAAAATAATTTTTTTTCGATTTTTATTTTAATTTGCCTACAGATAAGGTATTTTGAAATTTTTCCAACTTTTTTGTTACAATTTTAAGTTCTTGCACTGTAATAGGAAAATTTTTTAGATTCATGCTCATAAGCTGCTGCGATACTGTGGAAAAATAGCTTTAAAATGAGCCCTAGAACATTGAAAAATATTGATTATTACGGAAGTTATTGAAAATTTAAGAGAACATTGAAATTTACACTATTTTTGCAATATCTACTTAAAATATAGACAAATTGGCTTCATCCTGGGCTCACTTTATACATATTTTTGAGAGCATTTGACCTTTTAAAGAGGAAATTTTTTAGCTCTGGCATAATTAATTGTGGGTTCTGTGGGAAAAATCATAAAAGGCCTTTCCTTTATAGAGAGAACAATAACTGAAAAATTCTTTTTTTTTTAATTACTTAACTACACGTTTCGTCTGTTTATTAAAATTTTTGACCGAGAGAAATAATTTCTCTATTAGAATTTGCATGGAACAAATGTAACTATTTCAATTCCTCATACCATTATATTAATTTAACGTAATTTCATGAAAAAAAAACACTTGTAATTAAAAAGTCCTGATATTTGAAAGAGTACTGGTAATTATTATTCAAACATGAAAAACTATTCCTTTGAGCATTCCTTTTTAGCAAATTGCTTCCATTCTACTATCAAATGCATTATTGAAAAACTCATACAACTTTTATGATTTTTAAATAATAATCATAAAATCTCGTCAGATTTAAACTAAAAGTTTTCCTCTCATTCTGAAGTAGACTCAAAGTCAAAATATCAAGAGAGTTTAATGAAAATAAGTTTGGGATAAATCTCTTTTGAACATTAATGAGTGACTTAACTAGATTTTTCAGGTTGATATTATTTGAACTGGTTGAAGAAAAGACGTACACCAAGTCGACCAAAAACTTATTCGAAGAGTTATTTCTTCGTGGGATCTAGACAACATAAAAGGCTCGAATCAAAATGAAAGAGATAGAAAGAGCGAAGGAAAGCCTGAGAAAGAGATAAGGGGGAAAAGAGCTTCCTTCCTTTTGATGAGAGGAAAAGTGCCTCGAGCGACTAATTACGATCCTCAATAAACTACATTTATAAGACGTCGTCCATAAATGACGTCACGCTCTTTTGCCGTTGGGAGGGGTTCCAGAGAACGTGACGAAGCCTGGCAGGGAGTGGGAGGGGGGTTTTATACTCCGTGATGTTACGGTTCAAATTATAAAATTAACAAGAAAATTTTTTACACTTTTACAAGGAGATGGAGCTGAGTTGGGATTTTTTTTAAATCTCATAAATTGAGCTGCCGGATCGAATAAGGGGACATACAATTATTTCGCTGGGAGTGGGAAGATCCCTAGAGGCTTTCAAAAACATTTTCGAATTTCAATTTTTTTCAGGCTATATCAACACGTAAAATTTCATTGCGCATCTTTTTTCATGTAGACAGAAAGATATAGCTTTTTTATTTTTCTAATTAAAGCCAAAAAACTGACTTTTTGGGAAAAATCGATTTTAATCCGTTTTTCACTTCAACTCGTGCTCTTTCAGTCAGTTTTTGGGATTTTTAAATGAAATTTACAGAAAATGCGCTTCGGAATTTCTTTCGACTGATAGAGCAAGAGAAATTAAAAAATTTAATTAAAAGAAATTTTTATTAATGTTTTGCTAATGCTCGGCGCATATCAGACTTCTCTAGCTTCCAGCCTTTCGTTTGGCGAGCGAATTTTGAGCAACAAAAAACTTCCAGCGATTCTTAATTACAGTACAAAGAAGTTTTTTGGAATGTTTGAGCGTAATCGAAGTATTATTTAAGGAATTATCTATGTCTAAAGTCGCATGCGGCTGAACGTCTCGCGCGCGGACTTTATAGCGTAAGCCCTAGCTGTGATTCTTAATACAATTTACTGGCGCCAAAGATAAAACTAACGAAATAATAGGTAACATCAAAGTGTTATAAATAAATAAATAATATTGCATAATGTATTCATTTTATATTATGTACAATAGAACGGTTCTTGTTTTGAGGCCAAAAAAACAAAAGAACACAAAACATAAATATCTAATAGCTGATCACCGAATTCTTAATTCCGCGAATTTTTGAATGCCTTAAATTCGTGGAATTCGTAAAAGTGAAAGTTCGAAAAAGTGAGCTTATTTTTCACCTACAATTTTTTTGATACTACCTGATTACTTGATTATTTTTTATCCTTGGCGCCGGTGAATTGAACTAAGAATCACAGCTGGAACTCTCGCTATACAGAACGCGCGCGAGACGTTGAGCCGCTAGTGACTTTAGACATAAATAATTTCTTAAATAATAATTCGATTACGCGTAAACTTTCCATAAAACTTCTTTGTACTGTAGTTAACAACTTTTTCGCTGGCAGTTTTTCGTTGCTCAAAATTCCCTCGATAAACGAAACGCTGGAAGTTAGAGAAGTCCAATATGCGCCGAGCATTAGCCAAAAATTAATAAAAATTTCTTTTAAATAAATTCTTAGATTCCTCTTGCTCTGTCAGTCGAAGAACATTCCGAAGCGCATAGCCTGAAAATTGTATTTAAAAATTGCAAAAACTGACTAAAAGAGCACGAGTTCAAGTGAAAAACGGATTAAAATCAATTTGTCCAAAAAAGTTAGTTTTTGGCTTTAATTAGAAAACTAAAACAGCTATAACTTTTTGTCTAGAGGAAAAAAGATGCGCAATGAAATTTAAGATGTAGATATAGCCTTGAAAAATTTAAATTCGAAAATGTTTTTGAAGCCTTCAGGGGTCTTCCCACTCCCAGTGAAATAATTTTATGTGCCCTCATTCGATTCGGCAGCTCAATTCCCTACTGAGAGTCCAGTGGATGACTGACCTGGCGAAAGTTTCGGATAGGATACCTTTCCGAGCCAGTCCGAACCAATCCGAATTATTTCGAAATCTGTATCCGAACCAATCCGAGAAAAGTGTTGAATCTCAATCATTCAAAATCGATCAAAAATTAATCCAACTCAATCCGAATCAATCCGAAATTTCAATCTGAATCAGTCCTAGCCAAATTTTCAATCCGAATCAATCCGAACCCGGATTGATCTAAACCGATTTTCATTCAGAATGAATTCGAGTCAATCCGAACTCGGATTCAATCGGATTGAAAATTCAGTTTATATCAATCCAAGTTCGGATTAAATCGGATTCAAAATTTGGTGTGGATTTGTTCAGATTGATTAGGATTGAATCGGATTGGGTCTGACAATTTTTAACTGATTTAGATCGAACGAAATTGGAATTTTTTCGGATGGCTTCGGATTGACTCGGATTGTTTCAGATGAAAATTTTTGATAAATTTGGAATGATACGATATGAAGTCATATTCGAAAGTTTCGTCAAGGTATTAATTTGCCAAAACATTTTTTGTCAGTGGCACCCCATTTTAGCATAAAATCGATTAAAATTTTTTTTTTATTAAGTGAAATATTTATTTATTAAATTCTCATGTGAAATTATGTAAATATGACATCTTCAACACTTGTTTTTAATCAAAAATTCGATTTTTATTCAAATGTGTGAAAAATGCTTGTCATCCAGAAATTTGGGATGACTAGCCAAAAGCGCAAAATTGCTAGTCGTCCCGAATTTCGGGACGATTAGACGCAGCCTTTTTTAAATCTCATGAATTCCCTACTGAGAGTCCATTGGATGACTACCCTGGCAAAAGTTTCGGATAGGATACCTTTCCGAGCCAGTCCGAACCAATCCGAATTATTTCGAAATCTGTATCCGAACCAATCCAAACCAATCCGAAAAAAGTATTAAATCTCAATCATTCAAAACGATTAAAAATTAATCCGAATCCATCCGAACTTCCAGTCTGAATCAATCCTAGCCAAATTTTTAATTCGAATCAATCCGAACTCGGATTGGTCTAAAGTGATTTTCAATCAGAATGAATCCGATTCAATCTGAACGCGGATTCAATCAGATTGAAAATTCAGTGCATATCAATCCGACTTCGGATTATTTCATTCGGATTCAAAATTTGGTTCGGATTTGTTTGGATTGATTCGAATTGAATCGGATTGGGTCGGATTAATTTTTAACTGATTTGGTTCCAACGAAATTGAAAATTTTTTTTCGATTGCTTCGGATTGATTCGGATTCTTTCGAATGCAGATTTTTTAATAATGCGAAATGAATTCTTCTCCGAAATTTTCGTCAGGAGTGAAATGTTTATTTATTAAATTCTCATGTGAAATTATGTAAATATGACATTTTCAACACTGATTTTAAATAAAAAATTTGTTTTTTTGCTTGAATTTTCAACAGTTGAGAATTCAATATATTTTTTTTAAATTCGCTTTTTTCTTGAATTCTAAACTTTTGAAAATTGAAGAAAAATGAATTTCCGACATTTGATTTTTCAAAACTTTAAAGTTCAAGAAAAAAGCGAATTCAAAGAAAAAATATAATTTTCAACTTTTGAAAATTGAAGAAAATTAAAATTGGAATTTACAACAGCTGAATCTTCGCTCTTTTTCTTAAATTTTCATTTGTTGAAAATAGAAGAAAATTGAAAATGACAGGAAATTGAAATTGCAACTGTTGAATTTTCAATTTTTGAAGATTCAACTGTTGAGGATACGACTGTTGAAAATTCAATTGTTGCAATTTCAACTGCTAAAAATTAAACTGTGGAAATTCCAAGTTTCTGCAATGTTCAACTTCCTTGAATTCTTAACAGTTGAAAATTCAAGAAAAAAGCGATGATTCAACTTTGAAAAATTCAATTTGTAATTTTCTTCAATTTTCAACAGCTACAAATTCATGAAAAGCGAATTTTTGAAAAAAAAGTGAATATTCAGCTATTGTAAATTGAACAAAATTGAAAATGGAAATGTCAACTTTCGAATTCGCATTTGTTGAAGATTCAACTGTTAAAGATATAACTGTTTTAATTCAAGAAAAAAGCGATGTTTCAACTTTCAAAAATTCAATTTTCTCTAAATTTCAACAGTTTCAAATTCAAGGAAAAGCGAATTTTGAAAAAAATGAATATCCAGCTGTTGAAAATTGAAGAACATTGA
The DNA here is from genome assembly GCA_032362435.1 of Melikaiella ostensackeni. Taxonomy (NCBI): domain Eukaryota; kingdom Metazoa; phylum Arthropoda; class Insecta; order Hymenoptera; family Cynipidae; genus Melikaiella; species Melikaiella ostensackeni. Next base: position 42,650,500 of record JAUMHM010000005.1, read on the forward strand.
AAATTGAATTTTCCACAGTTAAATTTTCAACATTGAAGAGTCAATTTTCTTTTGTAACTCGCTCTTTACCTAAATTTTTAAAACTTGAAAATTGACAAAAACTGTAGATTGAATTTTCAAAAGTTGAAAAATGAACAAAAAGTAAAATTTGAAAATTGGAAATTTAACTGTTGCAATTTCGACTATTGAAATTCCAAGTTTCTGTAATGTTCAATTTTCTTAAATTTTCAACGGTTGAAAATCTAAGGAAAAAACCATGATTGAACTGTTGAAAATTCAAATTTCAATTTTATATAATTTTCGACAGTTTCAAATTCAAAAAAGCGAATTTTGAAAAAAATGAATATCCAGCTGTTGAGAATTGAAGAACATTGAAAATTGAATATTCCACAGTTGAATTTTTAACAATGAAAAGTCAATTTTCTTTCGAAACTTGCTTTTTACTTAAATTGTTAACACTTAAAAATTGAGAAAAATTGTAGATTGAATTTTCAAAAGTTGAAAAATGAAGAAAAAGTAAAATTTGAAATTTCAACTGTTGAAGATACAACTGTTGAAAATTCAACGGTTGCAATTTCAAGTGTTCAAATTTCAAGTTTTTGAAATGTTCAATTTTCTTAAATTTTCAACAGTCGAAAATTGAAAAAGCGATGATTGAACTGTTAAAAAAACTGTTGGAAAAAAAACTGGAAATTTCCATATTTTTAAATTAAAAATGTATTTCTTCAAAAACGGCATTCTCAGTGTTCACATCTTTGGGCTGAAGTAAATTCAACTGAATCGTGGCTGATATTCTAAACATACAGAAACGATAATTATCAAATTTTTTTCAAAAAATGGATTTATCATGTTTTGATCGCTTACTCTTCATATATGTACAACAAAATCTCTTTTTTTCATTTACTGTTGTCAAAAATGACTTTTTGTTTATGAAATTGTTTAAACCGATTCTTAATCAATTTTATTGATAAAATATCATGATCAAGCTAATTTGAACAAGGTTCAAGAAAAAATCCTTTGTTCCTATTAGAAAATATCCGATTTGAACCTTTTTTGATAGAAACTATTATCAAGCGGTGTTTATGACAGGCTTTAAATTTAATGTCCTGTAAATTATGATTAAAATATAATATTGCTCAATTTTGTTTTAGGATAAGGCTTCGGTTATTATGGAACATATTTTATTATTTTACTTTAGCAATATTAAAATTGTAAAACGATAAATATACAATACAGCAATAAGTATAGAAAAAATGAATATCAGACAACTGAAAGGTTAATGAACTAAAAAAGCCGCCCACACTGCCACGACTTTATCCATCCATTAACTTTCCTCTTAACCACGCACGAAGCACATTTCCAAATTCGGAACATGTTTAACCCTACTTTTGCTCCAAACTTCTAGACTTTCATCCTTGATCCGGGGAAATTTTTCCATCAGTGACCAATGTCGAATTTATTTTTAGATTGCCTTACAATCCTTACTATTTATAGCTTCATATCTTTTAATATCTATCGTGAAATGGTTCAGTAGTGATATAAAATATAAACTATAAAAATTGTATGCTGTTAATGTGAATGCTTTTATGAAATAGTAAACTTTCTTGATGAAGTGCATCAAAATCCATTAGATACGTATTTTTTCTTTTTATCCAATGGGCCTTAGTTTCTGAGATATCGAGCTTTGAGTACTTACATCTAAGGACTCAACTCGTCACTGCGAGCGTGGACCGCTCCACTCGCCACTGTTGAGGCGTGGACTGCTCCTCTCGCCACTGCCGAGCGCCGACCGCGCTCAAAAGCGTAAACACTCAAACCTTTACATCTCGCAAACTACGGACCATTGGATCGAAAGAAAAAATACGTAACTAATGGATTTTGATTTACTTTAAGTCTGTGAATATGTGGAACAGGTTGCGATTTCTCAGGCTTAATATTGCAATTTATGCATACGAGCTTGTCTCGTTTTTATTTTATTTTATTTTTATAAAAACATAAATCTAAAAGTTGAAAGAAAACTTTCTATGGATAAATAAATAGATTCTTTTTAGACTAAAAATTATCTTGACTTAACGCTGCTACGTCTGACTGAAATTAGTTCCCTTTCCTGAAAATGCAACTATCGTTTAAGTAGATCAGAAAGCAATCGGTCCGACATCTTTATCCGGCGGCTCAAATTACTTTTATCTTCAAGATTACTCTGATCTATTTCTTTGACCTACATTTTTCAGAATCTGTTATTATCCCTCGATTAGTGACGAAAATAGTACGTTGTAGAAGTGCTGCATCAGTAATTCTTCTTTTTATCCGAAAAAGAATTGAGTGAGATAATTCAAAAATGGCAAGTTGAGCACCAAGTTGGAGCCCAAGAACTAATTATTTTTGAAAAGATTAAATTTTTCATTTTCATTCAACTTTCGTGGATTAAAAATTATGAAAATTAAAGTTTCGTTAAATTGAGGACTATAAATTAGTTTATGGACTTCAGGATGTTCATAAACTATACATGGGTGGTGATCGGTAAGACGTAAGACGAACGATTAATCAAAAGTTATCAGCATTGCCTCATCCCTCGAGAATGCAAGCCCACATGAGTTATTTGAAGCCAGTCATGACTTTTTATTTTCTCAGCTACTGATTTCTCTATGGAATCGTCGAGATTACACACTCCTTCCGGGTTCAAGTGTTTAAAGTGAAAACAGCATAACTGCACCAAAATGCCACTTTTATTTGTAAAGTAAAGTATTTTCAAAAATACTCAAATAATAAAAAGTATTTTTAAATTATTTCAAAAATTACTTTCGTTCTGTGATTCATTTAGAATTCTTTGTTTTAAGATTTTTTTCAATAATAATTAAAAATTGGTACATCTGATCGATTTCAAAACAATAATTGAGCAAATGTGGATAGTAATAAAAAAATAATAGAATGAATAAAATAATATAATAATAATATAATAATATAATATATATAATATAAATAAAATAATAAAAAATAACGACGTATACGAACGTGTCGATGAAAACATGATGTTTTGATGGAAGCACGATGTTCTGATGAAAACACGATATTTGATGAAAACTCGATGTTTCCGCGAAGACACGATCCTTTAATAAAAGCACGATATTACAATGAATACACGATGTTTCGATGAAAATACGATGTTTCGATAAAGACACGATGTTTCAATGAAAACACGATGTTTTGATGGAAACACGATGTTTTCATGAAAACTAGATGTTTTGATAAAAACTAGATGTTTTGTTAAAAACAAGATATTTCAACCTCCTGCAGTTTCAAAACTTTTGATGATAACCAGATGC
>JAUMHM010000005.1:42688891-42700535 GCA_032362435.1 Melikaiella ostensackeni
TATATAAACTTAAAATTGAAGGTAAAGATTTTGTAATTATTATTCCCTTAACTAGATTTTACTTTTTACTTACTCGATCTGGATGTTTTGAAAAAATCCAACCAAAAGTTATTATGATCACAACACCTCCAAAACTGATCCATCTTTCTCGAGAAGCAGCAGTGTCAAAAATTAAAAATATTATGATTGAAGCCAAGATTACCACGTATATTGTTCCTTGCAAGATGTTGCCAAAATACCATTTATTTCTAAAAATTAAATAATTTTTTAAAATATTTATGTTAGACTTGCCTAATTAAAAAATTACTAAAGGTGGTGAATCAATTTTTGGGCCTAAAAAAATAATAATGTGATTTTTTAACATCATAAATTTTTACTCATGAATGAAATGCAATTAGGATAGATCGTCCGATTTAATTCCGCGGTCAGTTATGTCTCTGAAGTTCGGTTGAGTCTTGTTTTCTGTTTATATTTCGCAGTAAAGTTTGAAATAAAATACTATTTATCGATAAATATTACGAATATGTAAAAATAATTTTTTCTTTCCCCCGAAAAAAACGAATTTAAAAATTGTGGGAATGACAAATAGATAAAGAACATTTCGTTTTCTCCCCAAACACAGAAAAAAAATTTCTTACGTTTCACCTCCCTAAAACATTGTAAATAATGATCACGTTCTTTTAGATTTTTGCCCGAAATTTCTGTCACTTGGTTAAGATAAAAATTTATATTCAATCTTTAATATCCTGTGCAGAAATTTCCCAATCATTCCCTATTTGAAGTAGGGTTCTGATGGGGCCCCTATCAGAATTTCTAATTAGAAAAAACTGATGGGGGCCCTGTCGGGCTGTAGTGAGGAATTCCATGCTTCGTATACGTATGGCGAATCTATCTGTATCTAGTGGGGCTTCAACCAGAATTTCTAGTTTAGAAAAAACTCGTTCTATCCCCGACCAGAGAATTCCTAAAATTGCCTTATTGTCTAAAATATCAATTTTGAGGTTTTTGACGGTTTCCGAATGCTGAAATCGTGCTTTTTGTTTTATTTTCAAACGCGTTTTTCTCGGAAACTTGATTTTAGGCACTAGATCTCTTTTTTCGGAGCCAGACATATATGTGTACATATTTTGTATACTTCTTATGGTAAAATTTGAGAGGTTAAGTGTAGGTGTGCAGTGGGTGCAGTGCATCGCCAGTGTTTTTAAGTTTTATATTTTTTGTAAACTACAGTTTTGTATTGTGTTTCGCATTATTCTTTGAAATTATGGAAAATAAAAGGCGCCTGCAAGAGCAGGGATGATTGTGGGGCAAAAAGTTCAGCTCAATTAAAAAAGTTGGACAGGAATGTGATGAGAGTGAGGTTATGATGTCTGGTGCTTTATACACAATTATATATACAATTCATACGATTTATAAGGTAAATAATATATTAATAATGTAGCAGCAAATATAATTTAATAGTAACACAATGTAATAAAAATATTCACCTATAATATAACACAAAAAGTTTCAAATAAGTAAACGTACAAAAAGCGTGGTACAAGAAAATAAAAATGAATCATTTATAATTAAGCAATTGACATCTTTTTATTACACTTCTCAAGTATATTATTTTTAATTGAGCTTTCTCTACAAAATATCTCATTACGTTAACTGTTTCAGAAGTTTCAGACAAAGAAATGAATTGTGAAGAAAATGAGGTTATGCGATTGCGGATTATGCGGTTATGACGATATGTTGTGGGAGGACGACCCCCACTAAAACACTACTAGAAAGTTTGGCCTGCAACGTTCAAAGCGTTACGTTACTTATAGGGTCCCGACTAGTTTTCCCTACTAGAGCCCGATTGGAAATAGGGAAAACTCGCCAGAACCCTTTCGAAATTTCTGCACACTTTATTATGAATACATTCATTAGCGGAATGAAAACGGTCAATAGAGAGTATATTCGGTCGCGGAACTAAATCGGCTGATCTCAAATAAACCGAAGCACCTATGTACGGAGTCGTAAGTGAGGCAACTCTCGAATACAAAATGAGGGGGAAGCGGAATTAAATCGGACGGAACTAAATCGGCAGGTAGCCGTATTAAGCAATTTTTAAAGGAGTTGTAAAATGAGAGCTTCATATGTATACGGTAGGAAACTATGTCGATTATATAACTCCTTCAAAAATTTATCAATCTGAACAATTTCTTTACCAAATTTTACGCATAAGTAGGCATTTTTGTCAGAAAAGAATCACCCGCTTCTGAGCAATCATTTTCTTAAAATGAATATTTTCATTGTTCTGGGCCTAAAAGCAAGTCATAATTACCTGTCTCCTTTATACTTTTATTAACTTCAAAATAATTAATTTTGATCAGATATTAGAATAGATAAATTTAGCGACATACTTGGCTTGTGAGGAGAACTTATCAAGAATTTTTATGGACGAAAGGCGGAAATTTATACAATTTCCCAATATTCTGACCAATTTTTTTATCACAGTGAAGTAGAAGACACATGAGTAGATTATCACAACGATTAAAATAAGCATGCCGAATCCATTACACCAATCGAGATCACAATCACGTGCTGAAAGTAGTTTCGGCTTTTAATAATAATTGGAAGAACAGATAAAAAATAGATTATGTTATTCTTATCGCGGGTATTTAATAGAAATTACTCAATATTATACTTATATTAATCAAGACAGTTTTTAAATATGTAATGTTATAAAAATAATTAAGTAATACTACTTACTATTTTTGTACCAGTGAATGCCCGCAAAGGTCACGTAAGTGAAAATTAAAATGTTGAGTAACACGAGGCCCCATGATTTAAACATTTTTTTATTTTCTGCCACATATATCTCTAAGTGATTTTTTCCCTTTTCAAAAACTCCTGGACTATAACTCGATTCTTCTTTTCTCTCTGTAAAATTCTTTATAGAGAATTCAAAACATATCAAAAAATAAGTACAAAATTTTAATTTAATTTAATTACAAAATTTTTAATTTTTCGTTTGTTTCGATGTGAAATAATAAAGTCGAAAAAGACAATGATAAATTTAATTATTGACAAGACTCACCTCATTTTGCATTTTTGTGTCAGAATTAATGACATCTATTTGATATTCCTGAAAGGTATTTACAATTCAAGTTTAATTAAAGATTATTCTGCTTTCAATGTTCATTATAATAAAATTAATGTATTAAATATTATTAGATACTATAAAGTTTATTTGTGAATTAGATTACGGATTCTAATTGTTATTTTTAAAATGATTTATATTTACAATTTTCCATTTAAAAAGGATGTGGACGTAAAGATGAGCAGATTTTTTACCTCATTGAATGCTGGATTGCTGATACCCGCTGCCATGATGTAATGATAATCTCAATTTTGTGTTTTCCTTAAATTGATATCACGCTATACCTTCTGAAACATTTATTGTATAAAACACTCAGAATTTTCAGGCATCACTATTATTTTAAAAAGTTCACTTTTCCTGTTGATACACAAGTATTTTTGCACGTTAAGTTTTCCATATTGAAACCTGAGAGTGCTGTTTCTACGACGGCCATCAATATGTTACTGTCGCAATTTACAAGGTGTATACTACAAACTGCATTGACATCTGGGAAATGTTTTGTTATCTGTCGTTGCTAAGATTATGCGGAATTCTCAGGTATTCTGATAAGTGAAAATATTTCAAACTCTTCCACAGGATGTGTTTGACTAACTATTTTTTTATAGGAATAGGTGTCAGAAAACCCCCTTAAGCAAAGGTTTAAACATTGCAAATGATTTTAAAAAATAGAGAGACTTTTGATTGTTATCGATTCTAAATTTAAAAGTATTTAAGCTTGTTCCTTATTGTAAAACTACTCGTTGTCGTAAGACTTTTTAAAATTTGTACATTTGAAACAAAAAAGTTCTAATTTTAATTTTAGTCGTTTTCAAATAAAAACGTTATAATAATTATGATTTTCAGTGCAATATAGATGCATTTAAATCTTTTCAAATTATCGAACATTAAATTTTTATGTTTAAAAATTTAAAAAATGTTACTATCAAGGAGTATCGGTTTAAAACTTTTGATATTTTAAACATTCAGAAATGAAAAACTAAAAATGTCATTGAATCTTAATTTGTTGTCAAAAGCAAACATTCTTTGACATTAAATATATATGATGATACATGTTTTCATTGATGTGAGATTAAATTTCTTAAAAGATTATATGTGGACAAAAATTTTTATGGGAGTTACGTAGGTAAAAAGAAAAATGGGAAAAAAATTTTTTCTCAAGAACGTATGAACCAATTGTGATGAAAAAAATATATCTTATGGGTTTCAATGCCACAAAATGTAATAAGCAAATTACGGACATTTTGTCAATATGCGGGTAGAAAAAAATTTCAAAATTCTTAAAAATTTGTTTCCCCGGGATGCACTTAGAGGACTGTCACCACTTTTGCCCTAAATAATCTTTAAACGTGGTGCGCTGTACAGTAGAGTGGCTCACAAAAAAAAAAGTTCGAATTTGGTTAACGGTATCCACCATAATTTTGTGAGGTTGCCGAAAAAAGTGACTTTTCCAAATGTGACGTATACATTGATTTTTTATTTTGACCCCCTCACTCCAGCATGCCCTAAAAGATACCCTGTAAACGTGGATCAATTGTTTTACGTTATATTAGTCGTATTTTTTACTTTTTTAGTTTTCTTTACAGATCATCTTCAATTTACATCTTAATGGTCTTTAATTGAATCTTTAATGGTCTAGTCATTGTGCTGTTAATTGTTTATACTATTGTTTATGTAGTTTTTTGCAAATTTTCCAACAAACTTTGTCGAATTCTGGTATGCTTTGTATTTTTATCACTTACATTGAATCATTGAAACTTATAACATACATTTTTATCATAAAAATCATTACAGCCGTTCTCGAGAAAATTTTGTTTCGATTTTTCTTCTTACCCTCATAACTCCCATAATAATTTTTTTCAGATATAATCTTTTCAGAATTTTAATCTCACATCAATGTCAACGTAAAAATCTCAATTAGATCCTAGCGGGCTACTTTTTCAGATATTATTGAGTTTAGGAAAAAGAATTTGCTGCAAAATCTGAAATTCTTTTATCAAAAAAATATATTTTTTAAATGTTGTTAATTAACTAAGTTCATTTTATTGCAGAAAGGACGCTTTAATCTTATTATTTAACTAGCTTCAGATGATAGAAGTTTAAAAGGAGTATTTAAACATGAAAAATGGTTCATTATTCTATCAATTCTAAATACAATGCGATAATTTCAATCACGAGAAGAAACTAGACTTTCATGTTAAAATCATAAGGCTGTAAGGAAAATCAAAAACTCTGAGGAATTTCTCTTTTTTATCAACAAATGGAAAAATTAGATTTATGCGTCGTTAAGAATTGCAGTTTCAATACAATTATTGTATAATAAGAATGTTGTATCAAGTATTCTTATCCAGTTTTTTAACATCTTAAAGAAGTAGGAATGGAAAGTTTAATTTTTCATAGGTAAAAATTTGGGAGAAACGAAAATTAATATTATAATTGCAGCTTTTTGATCTAATTATAAGTAAATGTCACTGAGATCAGAATTAAAATATAACGGATCGATTTACAGTTTCTGAAAAGTATAACAATGCGATTACGTCTTATTCTTGCATCTACCTTCACAGTTGAATGAACATTTTACCAAAGGTGAACAATCGGCCTAGATAAAAAAAAAGATAAAAAGTATTTTTAATGAAAAGAATGAGTGAACAAGAATTATTTAACACTTAAAAAAAATTATTCAATTGATAATAAATTCTAATATGATTCGGAATTCATATGATAGCAAATTTATAAAAAAGCATTAACTTTCACTTTCCAAACAAATTTATATTCCTGGCGGATAACATTTGTAATTATTACCACGTCTACGGCTAAATAAACGATGATTGCAAAAGGCATCAAAACTAGTTTTTACCAGAAATTTCCAAGTTTCAACGCGAAAAAAAACCTATTGTAATGAAATATTGAAAAATCCTCTTATATTGAGGAAAATGTGACAAAAAATGTTAACGTTTCAAAAGACAATGATGAATAAATCTAAATTTCAAGTCTTCAAGGACAAGAAAAAATGCTCAGTTCCGGCTACGTACCGTAATTGCTATAATAAATTAATGCTTCTTGGAAGTAACAGTGTCTTTTTTATGTACCGTATGAGATAAAATTTCATAAAATATTATTGCTGTTATTATGCTGCATTTCGAATATAGATATTTACTTTGCAAAATTTTGTAAACATAAAAACATATGATAGGTATTTAGACATTCATATAGTGCATTCATAGTAAAATGACTAAAAGTTTTCAATAAAATTAAATGTAATAAAATCATACAAGCAAAAAATAATAAATATAAATATAAATAAAAATAATAAAAAAAATTAAAATTAAAAATAAGTAATAATATAAAAAAAATATTTCTTCAATACGAAGAAATGGTTTTACCTAAACCAAAAATATGAAATGATTATTGAAAAAAATAATTATTATTTCTGTCAGAGTAGTAGGAGATGAGATTATCATTTTCAAAACTAGAATATTATTTTCGAGAGTAAAGTAAGCTTGAAAGCTGACAAATAAACTCCATCTGGTACGACGGACCCTATCCGACTGCAGCCGAGCTAAGCGTTGCTTAACTTTGGTGATCGAACGAGAATCCTTAACAATTCCATGTATCCCAACGGACACATGGCTCTAATAACATTAATAGATTTCAATACAGTTTTTCTTACATAATATTGATACAGAAAAATAACTATTCCACGAAATAATTGATTGAATGTAAAAAGTCAATATTCTTTTTGAATAATGAGTATGAAAATGGCTACATGTACTGAAATTTTGGTACGAATAGTCGGATTTTTTCGGTAAGAATAGCGGACCTAGAAAAGGGGCTATTTATACCGAAATTTCGGTACAAATAGTCGAATATTTTCGGTACGAGTAGAAACTGCCTCATTTTCACCACAAAATTCAGATTAGTGTTCCAATTATTAATTATACAATACTGAAAACTACACAGAAATATTTTTGTACTTATTTAAAAATAGACTTATGGAATTTTTTAATAATTCCTATAACATTCTCGAAATCTTTGAAGGAGTTTTCGAAATAATTAAAGATTCATTGTTTATAAAATCCGATTTATTTTATACAAAACACGCGTTACAAAGATCACTTAAAACTTACAGCTGCAGGACTTACATAAATATATTTACATGTCGTTTTACAAACTAGAGGTGGTATGCACAAGATTTTTCAAAAATTTTGTCTTCTCATCCGTGAGAAGGTTCTTCGAGCCACCAAAATGTTTCATATGAAATTCCATCGGTCCGTTTCGAACAACCGATCTTACTCAAAATTTTACATTAAAAAAAAATAAGAAACTCGCGGTAGATACAATAAATAAATCAGAGCCAATTTACAGTTTTAAAAATATACACAGAAAGCCTTTCCGCTTTCGAAGTCGAATCTTTGATTTCGAATCTTCATTGTCAAACAAGTGTCCATAAAATTGGTACACTCAATGTCATGATTAAAATGAATGAAAGTGGAGATGGTATTTCAGCAGAACTTGTTAATCTTCTCATTTCAGTACATATGGTGTTGTTCGGTTCAGGAAGAGCTGTGAAGTTCGGGAACATTTGAATCGCTACTGGCTGTGAATAAAAATTAAGAATTAAAAAATATTTAAATAGAATTTTACAAATAGATACCTAAATGTTAAAAGAACCTCTCTCGTAGCCTGCCTCTAAAACGACCTCTCTGGCGTTCGTCGTCTAAGGAAGGGGCCATACATAAACTACGTCACCAATTTTGGGCTTTGAACCCCCTCGTCCGCCCTCATTGACGACCGTAGTCTTTCTGTGTTTTTTCGCGTTTATAGTGAGTTTAGTTGCCAATATGCCTTCGATAGTGAATCAAGAATAATTGAAAATATTAAAATGTCAGACTTCATAGTCCAAAATTCCAAGAGAGATGAATTCTTAATAAAAAAAAAACGAATTTTCAACCAAAAAAAAAAATTAATTTTCAACCTAACAAAAACAAGCAAAAGAGACGAACTTTCAACAAAATAGTTGAGTTTTTAATCAAATAGTTAAATTTTCAAGCCAAATAGACAAAATTTTTCGAAGACAGTTGAATTTGCCGCAAAAAAAGTTAATTTTCAACCACGAAAGATGTATTTGCAACCAAAAAGATGACTTTCACAAAATAGTTGAATTTTCAACAAAATAATTAAATTCTCAGCAAAATAGTTGAATTTTGAACCGATGACTGAAGTTTTAACCTACAAGATGAATTTTCAACCAAGAAGATTGATTTTCTACCAAAAGACGAATTTTCAACAAGTACGTGAGTTCTCAAAGAAATACTTGAATTTTCAAATGAAAAACATAAGTTTTCAACCAAACATGAAATAGTTTAATTTTCAGTTTAAAAAATTACTTTTCAACAACAAAAATAAGGAATCTTCAACCAGAACCAACCAAAAAAACGAATTTTTAACAAAATTGTTCAATCTTCAACCAAATAAAAGAATTTTCAACAAAGAAGATTAATTTTGATGAAAGGAGGTGTTTCGGGTTTCAATCGTGTGCAAAACTACGAATCTTGCCAACGTTTCGTGGACATTACAATTCAATTCTTCAGGGCTAACCTGAAACTGAAGCTTCAGATTATGTTGATCCTACATATACTCTCTACGATGCCTGTGATTGGCCAGAGCGCCCACCGTGGGGACTGGTCGAACCTGATTGGCCTGATTGATTTGAATCAAATATTTAAATATTCAACCAAAAATGAATTTTTTTAACAAGAAGATTATTGTTATATCAAAAAAGACAAATTTTCAACAAAATACATTAATTTTCAACAAAATTTTTCAATTATTTTGAAGCCAAAAAGATGAATAATCTACAAAATATTTGAATTTTCAACTAAAATGACGAATCTTCAACAACAAAATTAATTTTTACAAACTAGTTCAACTATAAACCAAGTAATTGATTTTTCAACCAAAAAAGATGAATTCTCAACAAAAGAGTTAATTATTTTGATTTGTAACCAAATAGTTGAATTGTCTACAAAATAGTTGAATTTTCGACCAAAAATATGAATTTTTAACAAAAAAGTTAATTTTCAACCGAATAGTTTAATTTTCTACCAACTTGTTGATTTTTCAAGCCAAATAGACGAATATTCTGCAATCAAAAATTTGAATTTTCAACTAAAATAACGAATCTTTAACAAAAAAAAAATTATTTTTTACAAAGTAGTTCAACTTGAAACCAAGTAGTTGTTTTTTTAGCCAAAAAGATGAATCCTCAACGAAACATTGTTAGTTTTAACAAAATTGTTAAATTTTCGAGCAAAAAATAGATTTTCTATCAAGAACATTAAAATTCTACCAAAAAAAGACGAATCCTCAACAACATAAATTAATTTTCAACAAAATTTTTCAATTTTGAAGTCAAAAATATGAATTATTAACTACGAAACAGTTGAATTTTCAATCCAAAAATATGATTCTTCAACGAAAAAGTTAATTTTCTACCAAATAGTTAAATTTTTAAATAAATAGTTTAATTTCTAATCAAATAGTTTTATTTTCTACCAAATAATTGAATTTCCAAACCAAAAAGACGAATATTCTACAACCAGATACTTTAATTATCAACCAAATAGTTTAATTTTCTATCAAACTGTTGATTTTTCAAGCCAAAAATATGAATATTCTACAACGAAATAGTTAAATTTTCAATTAAAATTACGAATCTTCAGCCAGAAAAATGAATTTTCCACAAAATGGTTCAACTTGATACCAAGTTGTTGTTTTTCGACCGAAAAAGATGAATTCTCAACTAAAAATTGTTAGTTTCAATCGAATAGTTAAATATTCAAAAAAAATGCATTTTTTTAACAAGAAGATTATTGTTCTATCAAAAAATACAAATTTTCAACAAAATACATTAATTTTCAACAAAATTGTTCAATTATTTTGAAACCAAAAAGATGAATAATCTACAAAACATTTGAATTTTCAACTAAAATTACGAATCTTCAACAACAAAATTAATTTTTTACAAACTAGTTCAACTATAAACCAAGTAGTTGATTTTTCAACAAAAAAGATGAATTCTCAACGAAACATGTAATAGCTTATATTTCAACCAAACAAGATTTAAATTTGAAATAAAAAATATTTAAATTCAACCAGTAAAGACGATTTTTGAACAAAATAGGTGAATTTTCAGCTAGAAAAGATCAATTTTTAATTAAAAATATGAATTTCCAACCAAAAAAAAAGAATGTTTAACAAAGTAGTTCAACTTTTAACCAAGTAGTTCAAATTTTGACCAAAAAAGATTACTTTTTAACAAAATAGTTGCATTTTCAGCAAAATAATTAAATTTTCAAGCAAAAAAGAATTAACTTTTCACCAAAAATTTTTGGATTTTCTTATTGGGTTCTATTAATTCTGTTCGCATTTAAGCAAAAGACCGAGAAAAGGGGATAAGAGGGAAAGTTTCTTGAAAACTCAAGGGAAAAAAAAGAATTCTTGAAAAAAGGGATGAAAAGGGGAATAGGGAAAGAGGATAAAGTCTGAAATATGAAAGTGATTTTCAAACTTATCAAGTTATAATTGAACTGTACCATTGCAGAGCCATCTTTCACAAAATTCGCAAATTTTGTTTGAGCTTATCATCAGGAAACGTATTAAACGTTATCTAATTTCGTAACGTCACACTCTAAAAAAAATGTGCTGAAAATTATGTAAGATTCGTAAAATCACATCGTCCATCAGTGTAAATTGACGAAAAGACGTAAATTCTCAACGATAGTGTATGTAATTTTACCGTAGCTGTGTAAAATCACATCGACCAGTGATTGCCAGTGATGGACATAAAGTGACCCTCGAGCAGCGCTGTAATATTGCATCGTATGTCGTCGGAATTTTCGGAATGAAAAACTGAAATTTAAGATTTTTTTTCGTAATTTTCAATTCAATTGGTAATTTAACATTTCTCAAGTTATAGGTAAGTTGGCGTCTTTTGGTGATGAGACTCTTCGTTGCGCGTCGATTATAAGTTATATATGAACAAAGTTGACCATTATTGTGGATATTGTTAAAAAAATATCGTTACTCTGTTCGCGATGAAGTGGAGTTTATTTCAGTTATTGTTTATTCTTAAATATACAAAATTTTGCTTGGTTTTTGGGACGTTTATGTACATAACCTCACTTTGTCAGTTTACATCGCGTCCGTTACAAATTCTTTTAGTTTTGTTTAATTTTTAATTAATTTATATGGTAACTAAAGCAATTTAAAGAAACTATTTTCAATTAGACATTGTTAAATAATATATGCAATTAAATACTATTTGAATAAAAATTAATAATTGCGAAATTCCGGCCAGTTCCGACTGTGGATGGAGTTTTACGCTCAGAGCCTGAAATTTACGTTAAAGGCATAATATTCATTTCAATACGTACTTTCACTCCATCCATCGAGGGTCCCTTTATGTCCATCGCCCATTGATGTAAAATTCAGAAGAATTTTTACAGTGTACTT
>JAUMHM010000005.1:42723589-42747195 GCA_032362435.1 Melikaiella ostensackeni
ATATAGATGCAGTTTGGCGATTATGCCAGTCTTTCATTGACAAGATTGCAAATAGGCGGTTATGTTATTTTACTTTTATGGCAAAACTAAGTTATTAAATGACATTTGAGTTTTGGGTTGTTGAAGAGGACTATTGAAAGCACCGTAAACTGAACTCAACTCCATTTTCATAAAAATGTCAGTTAATCGTTAATGCCTATCCATACAGAAATGGAAGATTGAATTGAGCTGCAGCACTTTTGATATCTCAGGATTTACTGTGCCTGGGTCCGTACTCCGTTGGGCCCATTCGAATAATATTCTATCGTGTTCGAAGTATCTACACTGCGAAAAGGATGAAGGGAAGTTGCCTTCCTGCGTGTAATGAGTCCAAATAATTACCTACAGTCGTCATGCTCAACGAGTACAAGCCGGGCGTTCCAACGTCACGCTTACCTGATGCTAGGCATAGGCGTTTTATGCCACGAGCTTCATTCAGAAATAAAGACAGACCCTTGAAGGGTTAACTTGACTTGAGAGTTGAGACAAGGGACATGAAACCCTCTTTAGATGAGGAAGGAACGTCGGGTTTGAAACCCTTCAAGGATGTCGGCTTCCTGTCCATAATTAATTTCTTTAATTAATTATAATGTACTTCCGAGGGCAACGGCTGGATCGGTTGGATTAATTAAGAAGATATGAATATTGTGATAATCTGGTGGAGAGATTTCATCGCTGATAAATGGAGTGAATTTCCTCTTTTTATTCTTTGCTTTGTTGTAATTTTTTGTATCTATTTGTTATAAATTTTTAGGGTAACCACTAGGGTTCAGAAAAAGATTCCCGTTTGTTTAAAACTGGGAAAATGCTAAATTCAAACCTTGAGTATTGTGCACTTTCATAATGAAAGCTTCAATATAAATTCAAATTTGTGCAATTTAAAAGATGTATCCTTAAAAATGGCATAGGTTTGAATTCGAAACGTTAAAAATTAAATAATCACGAAATAAGAACTAATAAAAAAATGATTGGAGAATTCAATATTATGTGCTTGTGAAATAGGAACAATTAATAATCGAACCATTTTTACTTGGAGGCCTTCAAACTTATACAATTTCATTACCATGAAAGTAATATTGAACATTTTTCAGTTTATAAAGTTTGGGGTAGAACAATTTGAAACACATACTAGCGTTCAAGTTACAATAATTAGAAATTTGAAATTCCTTATGAAAACAGATTTAGATCGAATACTTACTAATACTTATTTTTTTAAGAAATGCTTCTACAATATTAAATTAGATATCTTCAATTTCGGCATTCAATAATTTAAAATTCAAGGCCTTCAGAATCTTTAAAAATTTTATGTTTAAGATAATGAAAATTCGACAGGTTCAAAATGAAGCATTGATAATTGCACAATGTACACTGAGTTTAACTATTGTTTAACTTAATTGCTGTGAAGTCCTTCAAAACTGAACGATTTTGAAAAGGAAATGATTAAAGTTTGAGGAGAAATTACTGGAAAAAGTGAAGCTTTTAAAATAATACGATTTCAAGTGAAGTCTATTAAAGATTTTAAATTTTAATTCGCATGTTTCGAAACTGAACAAATGGAACAATTTATATTGTACATGCTGTTGGAAAGGAACAATTTCAAGCCAGTTTTGTTAGTAGATTTGTGAAAATTTCAATTTGAAAGTGGTGGAAATTCAGCGGTCTCAAAAAATGTAAAAATTGCAACAATAAAAAAGAGTCAAATCTAAGAAATTGAAAAACTGAAACTTTAAGCTTTCAAAGTTTAACAATTTCGATTTTGAAACCTTCGTTATAGAAGAATTTTGAACTTCAAGCTTATTAAGAATTTACTATTGAATCATTTTAAATAATAATAATTAATTTTATGTCTAAAGATTAATTTCATAAGATTAATGTTTTCATCATAAAATTTCTTCACAATTGTTACATACATCGTATGAGTGATTGTTAAAAAGTATGTAGTAGTGTAGTATAAATGTAAATGTTTTTATCATAAAATTTCTTTAAAATTGTTACAAGTATCGTACGAGTGATTGTCAAAAAGTAGATCATTTTAGACAATGAGATTTTCGAAAACAGTCTTTCCAAGCCGTCTAAAATATTTTTGTTTAATTGAGGGTAACCCAAAGGGTATGAAAATATAAAACCAAGAGATCAAGGAATGTGCTAGTAATGGGTATGAATTTTACAGTTGCTAAAGGTCGCGTGACAGACATATGACCATGATAAAACAAAAAAATTTCAAAAATCTTTTCAAAATATATGCAGAACAGATAAGAATATTTGAAAATATGGAAAAAATGACTATTTTCATGATCTATTTGATTTTGATGTAAGCGTTTCAAAATATCCTCTCATTTTATTGTATGATAAATTCATATGAAGCATTGCCGGACATTTCATACAAAATATTACGCAAAAATAATGATAATTATTTACTGTTATTTGGAATAAAGGTTGATCAATAAAATTTCAACTATACTAGAATCTTCGTAATATGAAATCAACAAGTTTAGCCTGCATTATGAATATTTTGAATAATTATTTTTTATTTTTATCCTAAAATAGCAATGCAGCGTGACCCGAGGAATGACCAGGCAAAAAACTTGTGGGACAGACTTTGAAGTGATTTTTGAAATCCTTAACTCTAAAATATTGAACTCTACTCTTGAATTTCATCTTTCTCAATTCAATATAAATGATATCTATGAATCTCAATGTTTAAAAAATGGTGTTAATATTACATATTGAAATTCGAAACAGTAGTTAAAATTTGAAGGTATTGACTGTTATTTAACAATATGGAGGTCATACAATTTTGAAGAATATTTTAATGATCCATCATATTCCTTAAAATTTAGCCACTTTTAAATTCAAATTCTTTTCAATTTTTGATTAGTGATTTCCACTTCACATTTTTTAAATATACAAAAGCAAAGCAAAGCAATAGAGGTTAAGCATCCAGAGCAATATTATGTATACAAACTCACATACTTTAATTAGTATGCTACTATCAAGAAAAAAACGATTCCGTTTTGATTCCTCTTTTCAGCAATTTTCACGTTTGAAAATTATAAAAATGAATAGTATAATGACCCAGCCTTTTACATTTCCGCTTCAAAAACCTTGAACCTGCAAATATTCTCATAATCATAAGAGGATAAATATATTCCCATATAGTCTAGCAATTAGCGTGTGCCTGGGATAGTGCCTCGATCGAATAACTGAGATTATTACTTTCCTTTTCCTGCGATACGATGGTGCGAACTTCGCGTGTTCGCATTCTACTTATCACCATACGAAGTCGCATGACCGTGATACAATTATGGCAGTGACAGCTACTAAACACGTAATAATATCTTGTAATTCTATTTAAAATCATATTTAACTTGCCCTGCATGAATTGCAAATTAAATCTCAAGACAAAATGCTTTTTTTTTATTATGAATACAATCATCTCTCCATTCGTGTCCACCCTCGGGTCTGGTTGGCCACTAATCGAAGGCTATTAAAAATCTAGTTTCAACCGGATTTAACGCGATGAGTGAGTAAACACTCAGGGTCGCATACATAATCTCTGAACCCGGCACGTACAAAAATATATGCACAGAGAGTTGCAATATAAATAACTTCTGATGCGGCGTTGACTCGAGCGAATACCTTGAGTATAGGCCGTCAAGGGACACTCAGGGTGGGGGGCAGAAGCATTCAAGTGTGAACAACCGCGAGGCTGGCCAGAGATGGAATGGCCACAAATGGCGATATGAGTGTAAATGCACAAGGGAATAAAAAATTAAAAATCGGTCAGTTTGTACGTACAATTAATAAACGTAACACAAATATTAGGGCTAAGCGGCACAATATGGGGTGAAGTGGGACACCCGGAGTTTTCCATTTCATGACCTAATATTGCTTTTTCTGGAGATAAAACGAGTGGCACACTTTACACAACATATCCCACTAAGACCCGTTTTACGGTAATTTGGCTAGAGTAAACCGTAAGATCTATGGCAATTTTGATATCGAGATAAATAAAAAAATTGTAATATTACATTTAACTTCTCTTTAAATTATCACCTCTTTCTCTGATCTATAAATATTTTAATTTCAGATGAAGTTTTTTTTGGATAATGAATAATGTGTCGAAAGATTTGACAAAATTCAAGACTCAATTCTGAATTGCCTTTCAATCGTACCGCTTTCTGCACAATCCAGTCGTCGTTGAACGAAACCTGTTCGGAATACATGAATGCACGTTGAGACGAGTCGGCCACAGGAAACGCAGGTACCGATCCATGACGTCACATCCGTCGAATTAATCTTCTGTCGATACACGACTCGGCACCTTGTCTTTCTCAGAATCGAGTTTACCCTTTTTCAATCCATTAAAGAAAGTACCTCTCGATTGATATCGATTAAACGATTTGTGCTGATCTCGTTACAAAAAATTTGCCCGCTGCGCGAGCACATTCTCATCGCGCGCTACGCGCGCGGTTTGCTTCACTCGCAAGTTTGAGTGTGCCTTCGGTGCACATCTGTTGAATCTCGCACTTCGCGCTCGGCTGTGGTACTTTCCCAATATTTCTACACAGACCTTTTAAAGTTAAAGGTCAAACCACTGACAACTGTAATTTGGTAATTGTGAATTCCTTTTTTTTTATAAAGCTTCTTCGGCTTGAACGAATACATTCTCATCACGTGTCTCGCGCTTCGCACTCGAATAAAGTATGTCCATAACGCAAAATTGTCTATATTATGTTGAACTCTATTATAAAAAATGTATGTTATATTATTTTCTGTACCTCGGTTCGAGACTTTTGCTTTACGTGAAAAATGTTGCCATCAAACATTTTATTGTATCTTGTGTGGTTTTTCTATAAATTCAAGTTTGTTATTTTTAATGGCATTTATCACGATTAAGACAAAAACTACGCATCTTATCAGAAAATGGTCAATGACAAATTTGTATGATCTTTTTTGGCTGAACAATTTTTGTCTGTTCACTTTTTTTTCTTATCTTGCATAGTTCGACCGGAAAGTAGGATTTATGGTTTTTATCAAATTTTCACGATCAAAATAAAAACTATGCATCTTATCAGAAAATAGTGATATGAACAGATGTAGATCTTCTTGATGTGAACAATTTCATTCCTCAACATTTTTTCGTATCTTGCAGTTCAGGTGAAAAACTGATTTCTTTATTTTTATTAGCGTTTCTTACGATTAAAGCGAAAATTACGCATCTTATAAGAAAAATGGTCAGCAGGAAACTTTTAGACCTTCTTTAGGCGAATAATTTTGTTATTGAGCATATTGTATCTTGCGTCGTTTTTTCCAAAAATGTACTTTTTTTATTGTTGGTATTATTTTTCACGATTAAAACTAAAAGTACGCGTCCTATCAAAAAATAGTCAAGCGAAAAATTATAGATATAATTTAGGTGAACAATTTTGTCATCAAATAATTTATTGTATCTTGTGTCGTTTTTCCAAAAATTAACCTTTTTTATTTATAGTGTTATTCTTCACGATTAATACAAAAACTACGCATCCTATTTGAAAATGGTCAATAAAAAATGTGTAGATCTTTTCTTGATGAATAATTTTTGTTTATTAATTTTTTTCGTATCTTGCATAGTACGACCGCAAAAAGGGATTTTTGATTTTATAGTATTTTATTCGGTGGTTAAAACCAGAACCGTTGGTCAAAAAAAGCTGGTTAACGATTTCGAACTTTCTTTTTGGTCCCTAAAAACGTGTGCCAAAGAGCAAACAAATCCGAATAGTCTCTCAAAAGTTATCCAGCATACAGATAACGACAAGGACAACGACGACAGACAGGCAGGCAGGCACCAACTTAAGGGCATGTGACACAGTCAAATTCCTATATTACCGACCTCTTTTTTTACAAAAAATTATTTCCGAAGCTCCGACGCACAGGTTCGCCGGTCAACATTTAGCAGGAATTTTTTTTACATTAATTATACTTGAATGCCGTACATAAACGTACTTTATTGTCGTCTCTTGCATTCCTCAAAGTTTTAGGCCGATATTTTGCTTATAAAGAAAAGTTCTATGGTTAAAAAAATTTCTCGATTAGCTCCCAGTTTCAATTTCTTCGGAAATAATTTTTTGCAAAATTCCGACAAAATTCGACACAGGGGGTCTCGAAACGTGGAGATTTCATGAAATCCACGAAAGTCGATTTTCATATAAAACCAATATCTTCTCATTATGATGAGAATGTAAAAAAGACGTTTTTGTAAATTTTATTCAGATTCGTCAATATTAGGTGAATCGAGTTGAAACTCAACATTTCTCTTCACAATTTTTGGATTTCAGTTGATGCACCGCACATGTTTAGAAAGAAAGCACCCTGCGATTGGTACCGATTAAACGATTTGTGCTGATTTCGTTATAAAAAATTTTGCATTTCAATTGATACACTACACATGTTTACAATGACGATTTTTCGACAGAGGAATTCTCTTGAATGCATTAACAGGAATAAAATAATGCCGGAAGAGAAAATTAAAATCCACAAAAATATACCGGACGAGAATATTTAAGAAATAACAAATAATGGTGAAAGCAAACAAAAAAGTGACCACAAGTGAAAGACTTAAAATAAGCATTTAAATTTGTTCATTTTGAAATTGATAAGGGTGATTGCCAAAAAATTGAGCACTTCAAGTCCCAGTCATTTTCTACTCTTCCTTTGAATACTACATTTTTTCTAAAATTATCTTAGTAAAGTACATACTTATATCAAAACACGATTTAGTAAAGTTTAAAAATTTTAGACGACTTCTTTTAGAAATTATTATTAACAGATATCTCTTATATTGAGGTGCAAAAGATAAAAATCAAGAATCGTGTTCAATATTTTAGAGCTAAGGATTTCAAAAATCATTTGAAAGTCTGTTCGTCTGTCCTAGAAGTCCTTTAACCGGTCACTCTGCATTGCTATTTTAGGATAAAACTCGAAAAAAATGATTCAAACTATTCAAGATGCGGGCTAAAATTGTTAATTTTATAATTACGAAAATTTTAGTATGGTTAAAAATCTATTTTTTAACGTTGGTTCCAAATAACAGTAAATAATGGTCATTATTTTTGCGTGTTTTTTTTATAAAATGTCCGGTAACACTCCATATTAATTTATCATACTACAGAATGAGAGAATATTTTGAAACTCTGAAGTAAAAATCAAATAAATCGTGAAAATAGTCATTTTTCCCAGATTTTTAAATTTTTTCATCTGTTCTGCATATATTTTCAAAAGATTTTTGAAATTTTTTTGTTTTATCATAGTCGCATGTCTTGTCACACAACATTTAGCAATCTGTAAAATTTATATCAATAACAAATACATTCTTTGATCTCTTAGTTTTATATTTTCATACTCTCTTGGGTTCCCCTTAATAAAAAAAATTTATATTTTAGGCGGTTTGGAAATGTTTTGGTTTTCGAAAATCTCATTGTCTAAAATGATCAAATTTTTGCCGATCATCCATAACCTCCTTGAATTATACAATTCAAAATTAGGAGACATAAAATATGATATTATGCTTTTAAAACTGAATAATTAAAAATTTGAAGCTTTAGCTCAAGTGTTTTCTCTCAATTCAATTAGAAATTTAGCTACATTATTTAAATCATAAAATTCAACACATCTTTGAAATATTTTAAATTAAAAGAATAAGTAGTACATCTTTTAATAACTTTTTAAGTTCTCGGAAATCTTTCAAGGACTTTAGCAATGGAATATTTTAACTAACAAAATTAGCAAGTCTCCCCTGCCTTCTTGAGTGCACAAAACTCTTTGTTATAAAAATTTGAAGCTTTCCAGAGCGGTTTTTGGATCAATGTGATCCTTGAAAAAGAAAACCTTTACTTGGGGAAGCTTCCTTTGTCCCTGGAACCAGAAAACGGTTCCCATGGACCTCGTCCTCGAGAAAAAGGAAGGAATTTCTCTCATGAGGACTTGCAGGGCGAGGCGCCACTACGAGAACGGTAGCCAGGTGTTTCAAGGCAGACTATCTGTCTCTCTTTTTCTCGTTCCCTTCTCACCTCTCGCCTTGACAACCACTCACTGTCACCATCTCTCTTTCTCCCTCTTTACTTTTTTTATGCCCTCTCTCTTACTCTTCATCTTTTCTACCAACCTTCTTCTACCTTCTTCTGCAAGATTTCCTCTCCTTTATTTTCTGTCTCTATTTTTCTTATTCTCAGATTCTTTTTCCTTTTTTTTCTTTAGGTTCAGGCTCTTGTGTAATTCCCTCTCTCTCTTTTCATCATTTCATTTTTACCACCTGGTCCTTGGACATAGTCCTGAAACCTAGAACTAGTTATTAGACAAAGGGGTTTGGCTACTTCAAAATATTTTTGAAGAAACCTCTCTGAATCTAATTTGCAACTTTTTGATGAAGTGACTTGAATGCAGACTTTCTAGCGCCTATAGCTCTAGAATAATTATTATTTGGAGCAAATGGGTTAAAAAAAGTTACTTAAATTTTTCTTTTTTTAGTTTTTATTTAAATCACAGATTGAAATACTGAAATAAAATTGTTTCTCCTATTTAAATACTTCTGCAAAATTGGAAATATTTTAGGAGATAATTAATATAATAAATGTGAACAAATATAATGTAAGATATGAAAATTTCTGCAATCAGTGTAGAACAGTTTTCCAAAAGCGACGAACATTTAGCATTTTTCAAATTTAAGAAATTTTTCCTCTAGAGTCGAAGATGATCGAAATTTTGTTTAATGTAGTTTTTGTTATTGCACAATAATGTGTTAAACAATGTGCCTTCAGTTACGGACCGTTAAAAAAATAATTAAAGCTTTTTTCGAATTTTTTTACCCCCCCCCCCCCCCCCCCAGGTGTTACTTAACATTTTTACAAAAGTTCATCAATTAAGTAAGAGACAACTCTAGTTGAAAATCAATTTTTGAGTTTTTAAATGAATGTAATTATTCCTTTTATAAATACATTACCAGCGAGAGATGTGAGGCTGAACGTGAACCAAACGTGAACAACAAATTCGTAAAAATTTAAAGTAAAGACATTTATAAAAGAAATATACAAAATAATTATGCGGTATATTTTAATAACATTTAATGAATTATACGAGATTAACACATTCAACATTTTTTTAAATCCTCTTCTTTTCGAGTATAACATTTTTTTGAATTTTCACGGCTGCTTGATTCTAATCTCAGACTTTGGCTAAAGCGAAAACTAAAGCCAGAGAAAAATTAATAAAATTTTCTTGTGACATTACGGATATTCTAAGTAAAACTTAAACATTATGACTTTTTCCAATATGTTCTTAAAATTTTTTAAAAGCACTCCATTTTGGGGTGATTGGGTGCAGAACTTTGTCCGCTTTCATGTTATTTTGAGGGAAAATGTTTACTCTATGTATTAACAAATATATCATGTTTCATGAAATTTTATATAAAAAATATATTTTTCGAGCGTTACGTACAATACCACTAGAAACCCCACCCCCCCACAACCCTTAAATAACGCAAACTAGTATTTCCCCCCCCATGGCCTTACTTTTTTTTTTGAACGGCTCCTTAGAAATCCCGAAAATGGGCAAAAATTCAATTTTGCTGAATTTGGATAATTTTACATTCATAAAATTTCCATTCTTTATCATAAAATTTCTTTAGTTTGAACTTCAGAAACAGACTTAGAGTTTTGTCAGTTATTCAGAAAAATAAGCCAATTACTAAATTGAAAAAATGTATACAAAAGATTTTTGAACCATTTTAATTCGAAAGTATTAAGTTTCCACCCTTTCAATTTTGAAATATAAAAATTTTCAGGCTTTTTGAAACTACACAATTATTGAGTTTTTCAATTATAAATTCTATAATTTTAGATTGTTAAAATTGGAAGCTATTGACGTTTAAAAGCTTTAAATTGAAAATTGTTTACTTTCTCTGAGCTTCGGATAACAAAATGTTAAAAAAGATTCTATAATGTAGTAATTTTTTATTCTGAAGACTAAATTTGATGGGCCAAATTTTGATTTCAAAAATTTCGGTTTCGTTGAATATAAAATTGGTCAATTCTGAAATACTGAATATTTGAAATTTGCTGACTGTTCAATTTCAACTGCTTTAATTATTATTCTGTTTTAAGTATTTTCGGCTTTACATTTTTTATTAAAACTTAATACTTGAAATTGTTCTCGTTTCCATCTATCTTATTTTGAATCATTTACTTAAAATACTTCAAAAATCAATTCTGAAATCTTGAGACCGATACTTAGTCATTGAAAATATTGTTATTTTATGTAAATGTTAATTTTGAAATTGTGCAATTTTAATGCACGCTAGATTTTTCATCCAAACTTAAATTATTTAATTAAAAAATTTTGAATTTTGAATGGTTCGAATTTATAAATTATTTTTTAATTGTATCCGTTTGATATAATTTACACATTTAAATTATTACCACTTGATTACATTTAACTGAATTCATAGTAATATAATTTTCAAGAACAACATTTTTATTTCGTTATAACAAGTGAAATAAATATAAGAATAATAATAATTGCTCTTCCCTGGAATATAAGTAGTAACGTGCAATTACATGTACCAAGTCGTTAAGGTTCATTGAGCTGGCTTTTACGAGCCAGTAGAATAATCAAAGAATTAATACGTAGAGAAATGATAAGAGAAAATTTCGCGAAGACGTCAACGCCAATTTGCCAGATCGTTAACGATCCCTATATAATCTTTGTCTTCTTGATTGCTATCTTTTAACGATCCCAAAGCTATCACTGTCTATCCAACTCGAGGGTCATAAAATTAAGAAAAATTTTCCAATACCTTCCTCAGGTGGTGAGAATGTAAAAATAATCTTCAGTCCTCCAGAATCTGATCTAAAACTTTTATTATGTTATATTCAATAAATATTAAAAAATTAAATTTACATTAATAGTTGAATTCCAAAATTTAATCTTGATAAAATTTAGTTCAAGTTTCACATTTTTCATATTAATTTCTTTTCAGTAATGTCTTCACTTTTAAATATGTAATAGTATTTCACTTTTGTCGGAATTCTTATGATGCACAATTTCGTAAACTGGTTAATAACATTGATTAAAGTAAGTTATTGAGATCATTAAAAACTTTGGACACATGCATAAAGTTCTGAAATTGCGTTTCGAAATCTCATTTTCAGCACCACTGGCAAAAAGAATATTGAGAAATTCGATCTTCCAAAACGAATGGACCGAGGTGTTTGCCATAGGGAGTAAAAGAAAAAATCAACATTCGATTTGTCAGTCGGTTAGCTCTCGAGAAAAAAAGTTTCAGTGGCACTTTTTTATATCAAGCAGACTTTTGGCTTTTTATTTCTGCTCATAAATATTCCCTCATGTGCCAATTAATTAAAATAACGCTTTTTATCACCGATCAGAAGTAAAAACATAAACTTGTTTACTTTTTCTGCATTTGCTAATCTCAAAAATAAAATGAAAAAATTTATAATGAATTACTGCTTTCTAGTAATTTTAGAGTTATTTAAGTTTAAATGAAATTTAGATAAAAAATTAACTAGAATTCAAAAAATGCTCCTTCAATGAATACTAGGATATTAGGGTATCCTTTCTCGGAATATTTGTTACGAAAGGACCAAAAACCTGAAACTAAGCCCAATTTCAAACCAATCCACTTTAACCGCAAATATTTCTATATATTTTACGACCTCAGTTTTAAACCTTGTCCTTGCTCACAATTACATAAATTAAACGTTTGAATTTGAAGCGTGACTTGCCACTCTAATAAGAATCGTCTCGGAAAGCAATATTAAAAGATGGCAATTTAAAGGGGGAAGGAGGGTTTTTGCGGTAAAAAAGGGAGCTAAATATCTTCCACGAGATGAGTCCTTCGTGCTTCCTTAAGGCTAATACTTAAATGTTCGGTTCTGCGTTTTCTAGGATCTTAGCGGATCGGCCGATGCTCATAATTGCTGATCCAGCAAAGAACTGCTGTAGAAGCGAAACCCTTCAAGAAAAGGGTGAAGAGTACTGCCTCTTTAAGAACCGATACTGGCTTGCTTTTACAATTGGTGAGGTATTTCGCTTTCAATTATATGTACATTTGCCGGATGTAAGTTCAAGTGACCATACGCCTGGCTAAAGACGTCAAACACCTTAGGAAAAATCGTTATGAAAAAATCAGAACCGATTTGCAGGAAAAGAATTCGGAAATACTCAATTCTTTGTTTAAGGGTTTCGAACTTTTTGAATATTATTATTACATGACACTAGCCAAAAAACTGTGACCTATATGTATTCATAAAATGGGATGTGTCATTTTCGAAGTAGTTTTTTCGTGCTGAATGCGAATCTGATCTCCATTTTTTGTCTAAACTTTAGGACTGTAAGATCTTTTGGGTCAAATTTCTTTAAATCGCAAATTGCATAATATTCCAGAGTAGGAAATTTTTTTATCGTAAGAGAGTAGGTACATGATTTCGATGAGTTTGTTAACGCTGAAGTCAACGACTACCTTCCTTTTGCGATAGGGAAAGCCTATATATTGTGGCCTATGTATGAACAAATCAGATCCGATTTGCAGAACAGGATTCATGAATACTCATTTATTATTTTGAGGGTTTTGAACTTCTTGAATGTTATCATTAAATGTAAATGGCTAAAAAATGTGACCTATATATTCATAAAATCGGATGTGTCATTTTCGAAATAGTTTTTCGTGCTGAATGCGAATCTGATCTCCATTTTTTGTCTACACTTTAGGATTTTAAGATCTTTTGGGTAACTTTTTAAAAAACGTAAATCGCATAACATTCCAGGGTAGGGAATTTTTCAACGAAAGAGTAGGTACATGATTTCGATGAGTTTGTTAACGCTGAAGTCAACGATTACCTTCCTTTTGCGGTAGCAAAAGCCTATGTGGCCTACGTATGGACAAATCAGGACCAATTTGCAGAACAGCATTCATAAATACAGAATTATTATATTGAGGCTTTTGAACTTTTTGAATGTTATCATTAAATGTAATTGGCTAAAAAAATGTGACCTATGTATTTATAAAATAGGATGTGTCATTTTCGAAGTACACAGTTCTTCGTGCTGAATGAGAATCTGATCTCCATTTTTTGCCGACACTTTAGGATTTTGAGATCTATCGGGTCAAATTTGTTTAAATCACAGAATAAGCGAGGGTAAGCATTTTTTTTTAATGAAAAAGAGTAGAATGTACGTCATTTTAAAGAGTTTTGTTAACGCTGAAGCCAGCGACTGCCTTACTTTTGCGATAGCAAAAACGATTCTCAAGATAATCGCAGCAAACTTTGAAAAACATGAAAAATAAGGTTTTATATAGATAACGTTATGCTCAATTAAATATTTATTTATTTTTTAAAAATCAAATTGGATTATTATACTCGAAATCTATCGAATTCACTGAAATTTACGTGAATTCCCTCGAATTCTCTGAAATCTATCAAAATTTACTTGAACTTATATGAATTCTCTTTAATTCCTCTGAATTTGCTACAAATCTTTTGAATTCTTCTCAATTCCACTGAATTCCTTATAATTCTGTTAAATTTCTACGAATTCTCTAGAATTCCGTCGAATTATTCTAAATTCATTTGAGTTCCCTTATTAAATTCGCTTAAATTTTCTTGAATTCGCTTTCACAGAAATAACAATGAATTCAACCGAATTGGAATACAATGTTTCAACTTCAATAAGCATAAATTGTCAAACTGGATCAACTTTACAGAAAGGGATAGTACTCGAAAAATGTTCAACTCAACAAGAATCCCACTTCTTTTTTTGTACATAATTTAAAGCAAATTTCGTTCCGAAAATTAAGAATTAATTTGAAAATATTCTGGCTCACACAACTTTTTGAATGAATTTATGTTCATGAAGAAAAAATGCAAATGCGTACTAGTGGAAATCGAAAAATAAAAAGTTGTTAAATTTAAAATTAACCTAAACATTGGAAAGTGAGCGCATTAAACATTTAAAACATTTAAATAAGCTTTTAAAATTTAGTAACTCTAAATTTGTATAGCATTTGAAATTGACTGATATTAGATTCAACAATTTTATATAGCAAGCCTTGACAATAATTTTAAGCAGAAATCGTTTAAAAATTTTGTAATAAGATTAAAATTGAAGGCAGAACAATTTAAAATTGAAGACTTTACAAATTGAATCACTTGTAATTAAATTTATTTTTCAAAAACTGACATAGTTTCCCCAAAATTAAAGTTTTTCCAAAAATCATACCGTATTAACTATTTCACTTAAAATACTTTGTATGATCTCAAACTCAAGCATTGGGAACTTAAATTTTATACATATGGTATCTCAGGAATATTGCACGAAAGTGCCCTCTAACAACAGTAGCGCCTTTTCTTTATTAAGTTTTCTAGTAATTTTTTTGTTTAAAATTTTTTTAGCTAGCTTTGAAAAATCGGTTTATATGAAAAAAACAATTTTCTCAAATACACAGTTTACTAACATGTATAACCAAGCCGTATAACAATCGGTCCCGAATAAATGTATTACTTTATTAGATGGTCCTAATACGCTTCTTTTTTGCATAATTATTATTTTCGATTTCCATATTCTCCTCTTTTCCCCTTTTTCTCGTTTTTCCACTTAAATGCGAACTGAATTAATAGAGCCCAATAAAACAATCCAACTATTTTTGGTTGAGAATTCATCTTTTCTGATTGAAAATTTTATTGTTTGGTTGAAAATTAACTTTCTTGATGAAAATTCATATTTTCAGGTTGAAAGTTCAAATGTTTTGTAGAAAATTCGTCTTTTTGGCTTGAAAATACTTTGTGGCTTGAATATACACATGTCTGGTTGAAATATAATCTGTTTTGTTTGAGGATTCAACTATTTCGTTGAAAATTCAACTGCTCGATCAAAAGTGGAACCACTTTGATAAAAGTCCATTTTTTTTAAAATTTTTTGAAAGTTTAACTTTTTTGCAGAAAAATTCATTTTTTCAACTGAAAATTTTAAATATTCCATTTTTCGTTGAAAAATCATGTATTTTGTTGAAAGTTCTTCTTTTTCGGTAAAAAAATTAATCTTTTTGGTTGAAAAATCCAATTATTTGGTTGAAAATTCATCTATTTTGTTAAAAATAAAATATTTTATCAGCATTTTAGCCTGTGAACCCTGTTAATGATACAGTTGTAAAAATGATTTCTTTTTGGCTTCTTCTTGTGAGTGGTGGGGGGAGGGCGGCATACAAAAAGTATGTAGTCCGAAATTTGAAACATTTTACGACCTGTTTTAAACCAAATTAGCAAATAAATCGTTTAGGAAATATTTGAAATTGTTATCATCAAAAAGAATGTTTTTCAAAGCGTCTTATTTTCTAATTTCTTGAATTTCTGTATATGATTCTTGAGAAATGAATCGAAGCTTTGTAAAAAAAAAAGGGAGAAAATTGGATAAATATCTCAATTTTAGGTGTTTTAGGGGATTTCTCAAATTTAAGGGGAAGAAAAGGGGAAAAAATGGGATTAGGTAAAAAGGGGACGGACTGTGATCCCTGTAATTAAATAATTTATAATTGAACTTCCTCTTAAAAATTATAATTGTAGTTCACAACCAATGCCTTCATAGGGTAGTTTTACATTTGAAGTAATCCCTTCGACTCAATAATATCAAGAAGCTCTTTAATCATCAAAGCATAATTCCTCTATCATGATAATTCCTTATACCTCAAGCTGTTTCGATGACAGTCATAAGGTTCGAATGTCGGCGATATCTTAATCATCCGGGGCGGAAACGTTTCGAGTAAAATCGACAAATCGATTATCCTTAATCACGTGTAATCGGTATACTAGTAACGGACTACTCCGATAGAAGAATCGCGAAACGGTATATCGTTGGAGCAAGGGGCACGAAGCTTAAGAGAGAAGGTCGGTTCATTAGCATACTGGGAATGACATCGGTCCAACATAATACAAGGTATGATTTACGGTTCCTACGCCCAGGAACCGGCCAAATAAAAAAAAATTCAGAGAATATATACACTATTTGTCTGCGATATAAACCCTGCAATGTTTATTCCCTATCAGACTTGCTTCTTTCAAGATCTCCGTATCCTTTCTTACAATTCTTACATCCCTTCTTCATTCCCATTAAATCCAGTCCTCCAGCCTCTTTTTCCGTATCTTCTTTACTATTTTCTGTTACCCATTCAGTTCATGGAAACGATTGCCTCAGACCTCATTTCCCGGATAGAAGTTTCTATTTTGTGGTCGATGACTGACTTCCGAATGAAGTGATTATGGACTTGACTGAGAATTTTGCAAGAGAAAGGGGAGCTACAAAATTTACGAGGCCCTGATTAGCAGTTAGGAAAAACTCAAGAAGGGAAGCTGTTTGGAAAGGTTTATGATTCAGGGAATGAAAAAGAAACGGTACTGGAGTTGAAAGAAAAAAAAATGCAGGAAATTGAAAGGGTATCGAAAAGCCACAGGCGATACTCGTAGATCAGACCACAGAAAATATACTGGGGTTTTACTTTCATCTTGAAGCTGGAACAAAGTGATTTGCAGCAGACTGATACTCGGTTGATTAAAATGATCCAGATTTGGTATTAAAATTATAATTGACAAGTAAACATTGGCATTAGTTACATGAATCAAGTGTCCAATGTTTACATTCATACTTCACCCAATTCGATCGAGTCTTATTTCCATTTTCAAAGCATAAAATTTTCACAGTGGTTTTTCATCATTATGATCATGCATCATAGATCAGCATGTCTCATCACATTGTTATCATCAACGCGTAACATCACCTTCAGAGAATATCATTATCAATCATAGATCACCATCATCAACATCATATCCTTCCGTCATCAACACATAACACCATTCACACATCTTCAGATAGTATTATCATCAATAACAGGTTATTACTCTCATCATCAGTCATAGACCACCATCATTATTATCATTATCATATAATCATCATCGTCTTGGATCAGTTTTTTTGTTTGTTCTAAAAGTTTCACTAATGTTTCAAGGTGGAATTGAACCAACTGTAATTGCAAGGTCCTTGCATATGGGATTTTCTGACTGATTATTATTCTGCCATCGAAATTTAAAAAATGTGCAAGCGAGATTGTCGCTTAGGTCGACTGATCCATTGCCAGGTATGAGAGAATGATCTTCAACCGCAATGTCGCTTACCCATGTTTTTCCGTTGTAGGGCAGTATTGTAGTCTATAATCCCATGGACATTTTAAGACCAGAAATAAAAAAATCTCTTGGGCCCTTTTTAAAAACTTTTACCTTATAGCACATTATAGCACCTTACGTTTTCACATAAATTTCTTCCTTCCGTCTGTTTAAAAAAAAAACAATAACGCAACTATCGGTTGCTAGGATCGTGAAATTAGGCTAGTAGATTTTTTGTTTCTCTCTCTAGATTTTGTTTTTCTCACTAGATTGGTTCATTTTTATATTGAATGGAAATTTGAGTTGAGTTGCAGCAGTTTTGATATCTCAGGATTTACTGTGACGAGACTAGTGGAAAAAAATCTACCAGTTTGAATGCACTGACCAGCTTCTACATTGTTTTGATATCAGCAAATAATCGACGGGTTTCAACGAGATCGGTTGGGGACAACTGGTCTCAAACTTTTTATAACCCAAGATATGATTCCTCAACAGGATATGAAGAAACAGAAACAGACAGACCGGAAAAAATGCCGCTGATTTGTAGATTCGATTACAGCGATGCACATAGATCGGGACCTAATAATGGAGCTCGTCTATCAAACGAATCGTTGGAGCATCTCAGCCGACAGTTCAGAGCGGAACGGTGGGCGAGGACTATTTTGCAAATGAAATTCCTTGAGTTTTAAGTCTTCACGGCTCGACGGTTACATTTGCATCTGGATTAATAAATCTGGCCTTCGAATTGTCAGCAATTCAAAAGAAAAATGAAGACGTGGACTCTCGTGAAAAAAAAATTTGAACGATGAGAAAAATAAAGAAAGGGAGGGCGAAAAAATAAAAAGGGAGGCGACCTTCGAACTCGGCAAAACCAGGTTGGACTCAGTCTAATTCACACTGGCAACCGTTCTGCCGTTGATAATCTTAATCCATGAAATATTCGCCACGGAGGAATGAAATCCCTCTCAGGTTTTAGCGCGCGCGGAGAACGATAAAGCTGTGAAATCGGCGTGGAAGGAATGGAGTTAAGCTGCTATGAGAAGAGGCGAAAAAAAATTTTCAGCCATTTCGAGAATTTAATTATAAAGGCTTTCACTTTGTATAGGCCTAAAACAGGCGAACAATGAGCCTATCATTAATTTTTATAAATAATTTTACGTATTATACTCAACTCCAGAGGTATTGTGATTGGGTTACAATTTTCAATTAAGGTTTGATAAAGGACAATATCTTTTATGGTCTAGGTATTTCACAACTTCTCCTCATTGGCTCTGGCTCTACTAATTAATTTTAAGAAGATGAGTATTAGAGCGGAGCGAAAATATATTTAATTTTTTTGCATCTTCGGAGGGGGCCCAAAATTTGTAGTTTGGTACTCGGATCTCCCTCAAAAAGTTACGGATAAGAAAATATATATCTTAAGTTCGCGCATCCACGATAAAGTTAAAAATAATAAATATTAGCGAATTTTTTGTTATTTTGGTACGAAATCAATTTTTTAATAGATGAAAAGTGTTTTTAAAATTAGTAATTACAACTATAATTATCCTTCGAAAATTATGCAGCAATAAAAAAATCCGTATGGGTTATAAAACTTGGTACTTACACCTATAATTCTTACACATCGTGAATTGTCATTAAATTTGAATGAATTTTGTAAAATCATGATTTTTACTGTTTTACTTGAGAAATGATTGTTAAAAATTCAACT
The DNA here is from genome assembly GCA_032362435.1 of Melikaiella ostensackeni. Taxonomy (NCBI): domain Eukaryota; kingdom Metazoa; phylum Arthropoda; class Insecta; order Hymenoptera; family Cynipidae; genus Melikaiella; species Melikaiella ostensackeni. The sequence continues at coordinate 42,742,544 of JAUMHM010000005.1, forward strand.
TTGCGGGTTTAAAAGTCAACTTTTTTTAAAAACATTAGAGTTTTTAGCTTGAAAACCCAACTCTTTTTTTGAGAATTCCTCTTTTTGGGTTGAAAATTTATCGTCTATGGTAGATAAATGATCTTTTTTGTAAAAGTTTCATCTTTCGTGGTTAAAAATATTTTGTTCGTTTGAAAATTCAACTATTTGGCTAAAAATGTAACTCTTTTTGGTAGAAAATGATGTTTTTTATAAATTTCACTATTTGGTTGAAAATTTATTTTTTCATTCACCTTCTAAAAAAATCATCTTCTTGCTTGAAAGTTTAACTATTTGGTTGAAAATTCACCTTTTTTGGTTGAAATTGATCTTTTTTTGTTGAAAATCTATCTTTTCGGATTTAAAAGTCAACTGTTATCTAAAGAAAAAGTCATCATTTTCGGTTAAAAGTTCATGTTTCTTGATAGGGTATTCAACATTTCAAGTTGAAAATTCAACAGTCTTCTAAGAAATTCGTCTCTTTTGCTTAAAAGTTCCACTATATGGTTATAAGAGCAACTGTTAGGTTAAAAATTATTTTTTTTGAAATGCAACTGTTTGGTTGGAAATTCATCTTTTTTGGTTGAAAATAACTTTTTTGTTGTAAATTCAAATTTTTAAGGTTGAAAATTCGTCTTTTTGTGATGAAAATTCATCCTTCATGGTAGAAAACTTATCTTCTTTGGTTAAAATTTCATCCTTTTTGGTTAAATATATATATATATTTTTTGAAATTCATCTTGTCGGAGTTAAAAGTCAACTGTTTTCTAAAATAGAAATCATTTATAAAAGTAAGATCTACTTCCATGAAGAAATCGCTACCAATAAAAAAAATATCATTCAATCAAGTAAAAACGTGATCTTTCATTTTTTTAAAAATTTTAATAACAATTTACAATGTATCTGGATTTTTTTATTGCTGCGTAGTTTTCGGAGGATAATTATAGTTGTAAATACTAAATTTTATAACCCTTTTTATCTATTAAAAAATTGATTTCGTATCAAAATAAGAAAAAAATTTATGGGTTGATTTAGAACCAATCTATTCAGATTTTTCCATTTTTCAATAAAGAAAAAGGTGATAATCCAAACCAATAATACATTTCTAAGAATTGCTAATGTAATCAAAATTTTATGAAATATACTTAAGTAAAATAAATATCTTTTAGCAAATTGTGTTAATCATTAAAACCTCAATTAAAAGAAATCTTAATTATTCGTAGGCAACCCTGCAGATTGGAACCAATCCTTGCTTAATGTCTCTCTTTAAAAAATTCTTAAAGAGTGCACCTATCTCTAATGAGCCGGAAAGACAGGTAGTCTCAAAGTCTATTTTTGAATTGTGAACTTTTTGGGTGTTCTTTTTTCAGTACACACAAAATTTTCATAAGAGAATAGATTTTATTTCGATCTTTAAGAAAAAAAAATTCGCTATTATTCGCTATTTTGAGCTTTATCGTGGATGCGCGAACATAAGATATATTTATTTTTATCTGTAACTTCTGTGGAAGATGCGGGTACCAAACTACAACTTTTGAACCCCCTCTGAATTAAAAAAAAATATATATTTTTTTTTCGCTCCACCCTAGTTGGTATTCTTTAGTTTGAGCACACCCAATTTTAGTAGGAATAATCTTCAATTCTTATCAATTGTAGGTCATGAAGATTGGAGCCTGAAACGATCCAATTTCACAGCACAAAACCAATTTATTGTCTCCCCATAAATATCTTCAAAACCAAACAATATTCCACTCAAATCAAATAAACCATTGAACCAAATCAGCCAAACTTTTTTTCGCTTTCTCGACTTGAGAATCAGTGGTAAACAATACCGCAAGTATACCCCCAATAGAAAAAACTCGGTACACTTTCAATTCCATAACTCAAACTTTTTGTCTTATCTTCTTTGAAGAAACAACTGGTTTCAAATGGCGATTTAAATCCTGGTTATTCGAGCCTCAAGAGTCGAGTTAGACTTGGGCATAATTGCGCGGTTCGCCGCGTATATACTTTTGTCAGAACAGAAGGCGAAGAAGATCGAACGAGTGTAGAGAGAAAAGAGACGGTGCAGACGAAAAAAGGGCCAAAACCATGGATAATGGGAAAAAATAGAGGCAAAATCAGCGAGGCAGGGAGCGGTCGTGCATGCACCATTGCAATCGAGAGTCCGTCCGTCAGTCCGTCCGAATCAGCTTGGAGGACCACCATCTCTCTCTTTCCACTGAAGTTCGAAGATTCGCGGCGAGCCCCTCGACGGGGGGCCCCACCGATGTCTGGAGGCCTTGGCTGGGCCCAACTGGCCCAGCATGGCCCGGAGTGTATATTGCAATCTACACTTTTCTACCACGTGTGAACTCTCCCGTGAGTAGTCATATAACCTGTGTATCATAAAGTGAACAGCGGGCATGTTTCGCAAATTACATTACCGTCTATGTGAAGTTTGAGGACGGCTGCTTTTTGAACTTCGCTAAAATGCTCACAATTTTCATTAAAAATACTATCTAATTTTTTGTCGGAAATACCAGAAAATCTATCGAAATTCAATAAAAATATATAAAAAAGCGACGGGAGCTTTTTTGTTCGACCTCATTTGCTATGTTCTCAAATAAGAATTTTTTTCTGAAAATGAAAAGACTTCAAATGTAAAACTGTAACATGAACAACGTAGGTGCATTCTGATTCTCGCGTGTCTTATTTTTTTTGAAACACAGAACAACACCAAATCGGCGCACTTTTGAGGATCATCATTTTTCTGTGAAGATGAAATTTCAGTATGTTCATAAGTTATTAATATCTCCCGAAATATTAAACATTTTTGAATGTTCTTGCGCTCATTTCAAAAACAAATATCGATGAAATTTTTTCAGTTTGAAGTAAGACTGAAGTAAAACCTGAAAAAAATAAGACGCAGCAAAAGTAAGCCTAGCTTTTTTCTATGTAGTTGTGAAAAATTTGTCCCAGTTTTTGTCTGAGGTGGAACTTGGAATAGGAAAGTTGTCAAAATTCAAACAATGCTTGTACTCGCAAAATACGTGTCTACAATTTTTAAAATTAATCATTTTAAACATGTCGTAATGTTTGTTTTAAATACAATCTACTGATTTTAAACATTTTTGTCTCGATTATGCATTTTTGCATTCTCACAATTTTCGTACTTCAAGTTTCGCCTCGAGCAAAAACTAGGAACAATTTTTTTCAATTTTCGTCATAAGCAGAAAAAATTCCATGGAAATTTATCTTTAAAATGTTCCAAAGAAGACTGAACAATGTTTAATATTTTGCACGATATTAATAATTTATGAAGATACTGTAATTTTCACATTATTTCTTGCAATAACTCCTTACAGAATTAGCTCAATGACTTCGCTTAGGGCTGATTTTTTATAGAATTTCAATGGTTTCTGGTATTTTCAACTAAAGATTGTATAGTTTGTTTAATAAAAATAATGAGCATTATGACAATTTCAAAAAACAGTAATCTTCATACTACTGGACGGTACTATAAATAATTTTTTAAAAATATATAATGGTGACTACCAGATTAGGAGGAATTCTCGAAATTTGAATCAGTGGATTCACTGACAATTAGTGACTCTGTTAAGTCTTTAATCAGTGAAAATTCAGCGAAACTTCCGGAACTTTTTTTACTGGGAAATCAGTGGAATCAGTGAAATTCCACGGAGAATCAGTGACGTACTTCTGTATGTGAAAAAATTTAATTATACAGCTGGGTGACACATTTTTTTAATATGATTCGAAAAATTCAATCTCTGAATTTGAATCAGTGACTCATTTGTCAATATTTTAAGAAGTTGAAAACCGAAGAGAACCAGTAAAAAGTCACTGAAATTCCAGTCGTTCAATGATTTCTTAGTGCACAACATTTCTGAAGGTGTAGAAAGTGAGGAATCATTGAAATTGTATAACTTAAAATTTTAATTGCGACTGAATCCCAGTATCGTAGAATTTTAGTGATTGAATTCTTGAAAAACTATTGAAATTTTAGTGAACAGTCACTCATATCTCAGTAAATTTTCAATGATTTTGAGAACCAGAAGTAGAAGTACGTCACGAATTCCCATTAAAATTTTACTGAAAATCAATCATTCATTTTTCAAGATTTCATTAATTGAAAAACCTCTAAAAATCAGTGGAAAGTCAATTATTACCAGTCAATTTCACTTATTGACATCCACTGGGAATCTGTGAAAACTGACTGATATTTCAGTAGATTTTCCTAGTGAAATTATTGATTTTCTAGTAAAAAGAGTAAAAGCAAGTAAATTGTATAAAAGATGAGTTTGGCAAACGTTTCGACCTCGTATAGGGGCCATCCTGCCAGATATGTACTTAATAAATTAAACAATAAAATTAAATCTTTGGTATACAATCTTTGGTATACCAATTATAAAATACCCTCGAAAATACCAAAGATTTGATTTTATTATTTAATTTATTAAGTACATATCTGGCACTGAGGAGGGCCCCTATCCGCGGCCGAAACGTTTGCCAAATTCATCTTTTGTATGATTGCCAAAAAAAGTTTCTGAAAACAATTTTTGTTTGTTTTGTTTGTTTGCAACAAACTGAAAACGTTTTCCTCATACTGAAAAACTAATTGCCATTTTTTAAAA
>JAUMHM010000005.1:42747295-42763063 GCA_032362435.1 Melikaiella ostensackeni
TGAGATTTGAAAGATTGACTCAATTTACCAAAAGATATCTATTTTACTTAAATACTTTGATAAAATATTGATTACATAAGCAATTCTTATTGATGTATTATTGGTTTGGATTATCACCTTTTTCTTTTGAAAAAAGGAATGATCTAAATAGATTGGTTCTAAGTCAACCCTTTTAACATCGAAATTATTTAATGAATCTAATGAAATTTTGGAAACTTATTACGTATTGATGAAGAAAGTGCTTTCTAAAATAAATGTATCAAACAAATAATTATTAAGATTATTTTTCAAGTCTCAAGCATGGAAGTTTTTTCTTAAAACCATGATTTTCATGAGCATATTTCAGGCTTTAAATATTGTTTATTATCTCTAAAAATTACAACAAATTATTAGCAAAAACCAGAAGTGATCCGTCCGAAAACGACTCAGTATGGGTTATTTTGGACCACGCTAATACATATATATTTTTAAATAATAGAAGAATTGATCTCTCTTCTTCCTTTTTAGTGCATTTTTCTGGTTTGCTTGAAAAAATGTATTTTCTAATCATTTTTCATTAAAGCAGATTTTTGAGTAAATTCTTCATTTAAAGTGCAGTTAGCTAAGTTAGCTCCTATCCACTCTTCATGTTGATCTTTAACTTCTCATTATCTTTCACGAAATAAATATTGCATATTATGTACAATTATTAAATAAAAATATTTGATATATGTAATTTTATCTGCAAATGTGCAAGTAAAATTTGAGTATAATTTGTACCTATGTATACTGTATGATGTGCTATTTATAAGATACCCTGCCTGAGGCATCCGTAATTCCGTATCATGCGCCTCCGGCATGCGTATCCTTATCCTTTTATTTGGTACGCGCACGTAAGGGTGTCGGCATTGTTAATATGTGCACGAGCCGGTATACCGGAGGTGGCCTTGGTTTCGAGCTGCACGTGATCATTGAGAGGCACGCCTGATTCCCTTGAATTATAATTACTTTAGGGAAGAGGCTCAAGAGGGTCCTAACGCCATTTGGTCCCTTTGGTCCCTCCGATTGCCGGAAAGACCAGAAGCGATCATTTTGATTCGGTCATTTCGATTTGACTCGAAATATAGGAGAAACCAGTACGAGGTGAATATCAGTACAAGCTGAATAATGGGCAAAAGTGACTGGGGTTTAAAGCAAAAGTTCTACAGTATTTTTTTATGAAAGCGTTATTAAAAACGAGTTTTATAATCAGCCCTTTTACCATTTACATGCTATTTTTTATCTGAGTAATTGAAAAATTTGTTTTTGACATGACGATGAAAATTTTGTCCGCTAATGAACATTTTAACAGAAATTTTTTCAGGAATTAAATTGCTTCCACTATTCTTCCACTGTTTCCTTCGAGTCATCAAAATCTTGGCTTCAAAACTGTCTAATGATTAATTCTTTTAATTTTCATCGAAAATATATTTTAAGAAATTTTATGAGAAGTAGCATTCAGTACGAGTTGAATAAATTGTTGACAGATTAGACTTGGGTATCAAAGTAATAATTTTCTTTTAGATTACGAGCACAAGCAAGTAAGTGCTACCAACCAAACAACTTTTGAATAATTAAGCAAGTTCATGCCTTTTACCAACATAATCAAATAAAATAAATAAATTATTTATTATTGTTTCATAAATTTATACACAATGTCTTTCGACAACTGATCGGAAAGGCTTAAAATGTGAATATTCACTTCGAACCAGTAAAGTACCATCTGAATAAAATTTCAATGTGTTAAAAAGTACGAAATATAGGATAAATAGCTAATATAATTCATGTGATGGAATTTCTCTCTTTAAAATGAATGTTCCAACTTTGATTTGATGTGTGATAATTTCCCCACTAGTTCATCATTTATCAAAATTATGATTTCAAAAGTTTTTCTATTCGCCTCTTACTGATTTCCCCTACACAAAAAAAATGTTCTTGAACCAAAAAAACTGTTTTATTAGATATACATGAAAATTTTGTTGAACCAAACAAATTTTGTTTATTCAACAAAAATTTGATTGACCCAACCCAATTTTATGGTTGAATCAACCAAGTACTTCATCTACTAAAAGATTTGGTTGAAACAACTAAACATTTTGTTGTCCACATAATAACTATATTCTACAGTTAAATTAACAAAAATTTTGTTGATTCAACGAAATCATTTTCTGACTGTACATTTTTTTGACATTTTTACTCCAAGAGACCTTCAGAATCTCTTTTCTTCCCTTTTTCAAGATTGTGATGCCACATTTCTTCAAATTTAGATTACATTTATTTTCTCAAGAAGAAGATGAAAAAGATCCTCGGAAAAAATTATTTTTCTTCTTTGAGAAGAATTATTTTATTGTTTTTAAAAATCTTAAACTGATTGAGTTTTTTCAGCATTCTCTCTGACTCAATTCTCTCTCAATTCAAAATTGAATCCACTTTCAGAACACCTAATTCCAAAATAGTTTTTTGAGAACCTCTGTCTCGATTTCGATGCCCTCTACTATATTTATTCAGTGATTAGATCTCTGGAAGCCACCTGGTGTCACTGCGAAATACGTTTCGCATATTAATTATCAGTGGATTTAAGTTTTAATTTATGTTTTTGCTACTGATGAATTATTGCCTATAGCTACATATATTCTCTTATAAGATATTCAAGCAAACAGTAAAAACAGAAGCGTCTTTAAGAATTCTTAACTTCTTGTTTCTTCAGTATCCTCTTTCATCAAATTATCTTCAAACTTGATTTCTTTCAAACATTTTCAAATGAAAATAATAATAAAATTCTTATGTCAGATATTCTTCTGTATTATCATGAATATCATCTATTTATATTATTATAAATTACATATTAAACTGTATTTGCATTCCAGAATCGAAAATAACGAAATTATGTAAGACATTTTTCGACCTCTACTTTCAGATGTCAGAGTCATATCATTAGCTACATATTCAATTTTTTTTTTGTAATTCGTCAGACGAGATGTCAGAGTAGATCGATCACCCAGAAGAAAGGTACCTTCTCTGCTGGACCAGATGCAAATTTATCATGACTTTATCTGGTCGGTGAGACGACGTTTGTTAATTTTATCCTTTCCTTCTTTTTCAGCCGCATAACCCTTCTTTTTTTGAATGGTATTTCAGATACCAGAGGCACAAAGATCTTATGAGAACATCAACAGATTTTTTTTTTTAATACAAGGATACTATAGAAACTATTAATCACAATCACAATCTCAAGTCACTTCGATTCAGAGTAAACAACTGAAATTATTCGTGAAATAAAATATCATGAAATAGATTTCCAAGAATAGCTGAACAGATGTTATTGATCTGATACTACAAAAAATTAAAAAGATCGAATCCATTTCAAATGAGGCAAGTTCTACACTTCAAGTACCAGAATCTCTCAGCGACGATATATGTTGTTTTTAGAGGAAATTAGTGGACACGTATTTTTCCCATTTGAGAAAAAAAAATTTTCCACAAAGTTTCGAGTATTTGAATTTTGACGTCTATTTAAAAAAAAAACACACACAAATTTTTCCTTTAAACTTCTACAGTTTTCGATATAATTCAGATATTCTAACTTTCTTTTAGAATCCCAATGAGTTTTACCATCCTCTTTTAGAAGTCCCTCGGAAAATTTGAAAAACGTTCATAATTAACAAAATGGCGACGATTTGTTTGAAAATATGAAAAGTCGACTTTAATAAAAAAAAACCCACACTTATATTTTTTGCCATTTTTTTGTTGAATTTGGTCTGATATGGGAAAGATAATGCTGTGAGTTCTATGTGGGCTAAACAATTTTTGTGACTAGGAGAATTGTTTTCAAAAATTCGGAGTTCTGCATTTTTTTTGGAAACACCAAATGGTACAAAAAAAATGAAAACATAAAAGTTAGCACAGATAATCAAGTTCTGCAAAAATACCTCCTGTTCTTTTGTGATATCTTGCATTGCTTACGAGAAAAATTCGAAAATGGTTTAGCCCGCGTTAAGCTGATAGGATGTCTTTCTTATATTACCAGAAACTTTTTAAAAATTATAGGAAATAATGAAAAAGGTGGGGTTTTCCATAAAATCTTTTTCATTTTTTTCTTTGAATTTTGAAAACATGAAAAGAAGGTTTTCTGGAAAATCCCAGATCTTTTATTTTTTCCAATATTTTTAAAAAGTGTATGATAATATAACAAAGGAATTATATCAGTTTTATGCCGGCTAAACCATGTTTGAGATAAGAAGAATTTTTTTGCCTAAAAATATAATTTTCGAATTCTTCTCGTAAACAATGCAAGATATCATAAAAGCTCAAGAGGTATTTTTTGTAGAATATGCTTAGTTGCGCTAACTTTTATATTTGTTTTTTTTTCACCTTTCGTTGTTTCCGAGAAAAATGCGAAAATTCGATTTTTTGAAAACAAAAAATCTCCTAGCCACAAAAATTGTTTACACAAAATTGGCAAACAATTTAAGTGTTGCGTTTTTTTCCAAAAATCGAATGTTTATATTTTCAAACAAATCGTCGCTATTTTGTTAATTTTAAACATTTTTCGAATTTTCCGACGGGCTTCTAAAGAGGACGGTAAAACACATTAGAATCCGAAAGGAAAATAAAATATTTAAATTAGATCAAAAATTGTAGAAGTTTAAAGAAAAATTTTTTTTTTTTGAAAAATAGAAGTAAAAAGTCAGTTACTCGTAACTTTATGGGAAAATTTTCTTCTCAAATCAGAAAAATACCTTTCGCCTAATTTCCTCTAAATAAACAACATATTTTGTTGATGAGAGATTCTGCGACTTCAAGTGTAGACTTGAAGTGTCTGCCTTGAAACGAATTCGTTCAAAAGAACTTTCCTTAACAAGAGGGAGATTGCCAATTATGAATTATAATTTTGCTTCATAACTTTTTTAATGAAAGCTCATTACCTGAGTATTAATTTACCGAAGCAGTAATATGCGCTTTTTCGCCGATTATTATTTGCATAATTTTTGAAAATTATTGAAGGATATTATATTTATAAACATTTTAATAAATGAAAAATAAACAGAATATTTCAAAGTCGATTTCTCGAAATCGTCGAGAAAACGCATATTACTGCTTTGGCAAATTAATACTCAGGTAATGAGCTTTCATTTTAAAAAATTATGAAGCGAAACTAAAATTCACAATTGGTCGTCTCCGGTTGTGAGTGAAAAAAAATTTTCTATGACAAAAATGTAAAAGTATATTGCAGAAATAATTATAATTCCACTGCATTTTATTGAAATCCGTTGATTTTACTCAGAATTTAGTCGAATTAATTAATTTTTGCTGCGAACAAATAAACATGATGATTTGTGATATTAGTTGCGATATGATATCAGTTTTTAAAGTATCTTTCTGAGTTCCAGTAGCATTCCAGTTTACAGAAGCAGACACCAATTCAGGAATATCAAAAATAAGAAAAAGAAACATAAAGTTTACGAACCGAAAAGTGACAGTGTTAATTTCAAGTTCTATGCTAGTAAGTTTTGCGAAACGCCTTAGTGACATCACAAGTGCATTTTCGAAAGAAGAAGAAAAGAGAGTCGCAAGAAAGAGAAAAGAGGACTGTCTTGTCGAAGAAGTAGTCGGGTATCTCGATACCCGCGGGACTGCAGTCGTAATGGAAATAAATTTAATTAAGATTAGGAATTCGGAGAACCTGGTCGAAGCAGGTTCCTCCCTTGACCTTCCACTCGCATCGTGTTCCTTGCTATTCCTCCTCTTCAACTTCTCTACCAAGGGCCCAAAATTCCAATTAAAAATTTTCGAGACACTCCCTGAGCAGCTTGGCGAAATTTAATTTTAAACAAAAACGCATATTTAGGCCCTATTATGGCAGTAGTAGAACTGAAGATAAAAAAGGTTCTCTTATTTTGTTCAGAAAAGTTGGAGATTTTTTTTTAATAGTTGAGGATAAACGTCATTTCTTCGCAAGAGAAAATAAATTAATTAATGTTTTAGGGCCAATTAAAGGCCCAGGAACACGATGAAATCTTTTTTTTTAATTTGAAGAGAAAAATTTCTATGGGCTAAGGGATTCGAACCCTCGACAGTACGAATCTAGCCGCCAGATTTAAATAAAATAAAAATCAATGCTTCTAAGCTTGAATGGTTCAACAGTTCCAAATTTTAAACTCTGATAAGATTTTTTTATTGTTTTCATTTTCCAAATTGTCCACAGCCTAATGGCCAAAACGGGCACTAAAAAGTGTTTTTAAAAGGAATTTGTGAAATACAAGCTTTTTTAATAATCAGAATTTTCAAAGCATTATAAATAATTTTTTTTTATTTTGTGGCTTTGAGATCCGTAAATGAGTCTTTCTTTCTGTATCTTAGATTCTGGTTTATGACTTTGTAGTTTTTACTGATTGTTATGCTCATCGCGGAAAAAAATGTAAATTATAATTCGAAGTGAACACGTGTAGTGGAATAATGATTTAGGATGCTGAAAAATATTAACTTAAGTTTCGAAATTTAAACTTTGCTAGACACTAATTATAAGTAAACAATAAACATGCAGTACAATAATTTTTAGAAGATTTTTTTCAAGTTTACACACAAGGGAATAGTTTTAGGGTAAAACACGCACAGATATGTACCAAACGAAAAAAAACTAGTTTTTTACTCAGGGTCACAAAAAGCCACGAAAAATTACAAATGCAAATCAAGAAATTGTAAAAGTTTGAATTGTTTGTGAATATAAAGAGCTTCTATACAAAATTTGAACACTTTCAAAATTATGAGTCTTATTATTTTAACTTTTAAAAATCATAAAGAAACTCCAGAATTTGAAAAATAGAAATTGAAAGTACATTGTAAAGCTTTTTAGTCTCTCAATTAATGATTTCAAATTATTATTTTTTTAAAATTGTATACTCAATATGTAAAGATTGAATGCGCTCATTTTCTAAAATGGAGACTCTGTATTAAAATTTTTAAAACAATTAATATCGAATTATAGATTTCTAATTTCGAGAAAAATATGAATAATCAGTGGAGATTATATTGACCCTCGAGAACAAAACTGTAAAACAGTTGGTGAATTTCCATCAACAACTTGTTCTTCTTCCGCCAACAACTATTTTACAAAAATATTAGTTTTGAATTTGATCAAGATTTACATAAAGGATTGAAAATTCCCATTTTAATTTTAGTCTACGAAAAAGAAATGAATGATGTCCATGAGTCAAAAATTTGATCAATTTTTTAAATTAAAAAAGAGGTAACAAAAATTTGATTGAAACAATATAATGTTTTATTGAATGAACCAAAGGTGTGGTTAAGCGATTACAATCCGAACTGAATAAAGCAGCAACTTTAATTGATTTAAACAACGATTTTCTAAAGGCTTAACAGATAAAATATTAGTAAAAATCTTTGAAATCATTATCTCTTTATCTCCTTGATAAGGTGAAATGGAATTTGAACCGCAGTTATTTATCATTATAAACAATCTTGAAATAATTTAAAACTCTAAAAGTACAAATGAATTAAAGAGTAATTTAAAATGTTTATTAATAATTTGTAAACCTCATTCATTCTACTACTTCAATTCACCTACATTTTTTCAAGTAATTGATTAATGATTAATATACTAGAAATATACTAGCCTATTAGGCTATTATATTTATCATTAACCAATTTTTTACCAGAAGAAAGTTGGTGATGGTGGATTCAACGCCGAGCACATAAAAACCAGACCTTCACGTCAATTTTTTTTCAAACTTTGACTAGTTATTTGCTTCATAGAGAAAATATAAGTTGCCAAAGATTTCACTCGAAATATTTTTTTTTGCAAGTTTTTGCACTTTATCTCTATTGGACATTTTTTGAGTCACTAAAACACGAATTGCACGAGTTCACTAAAAGCTGTACCGCTTAGCTTGGCTTTCATCAAATTAATTGAAACTCTTTTTTTTAGTGTAAAATACCCCGGGGAATCCCAATTTTGAAGTCTTAATTGATTCTAACAGCTCCTTCATGCTCATTTTTCACGTTCTTTAAACAAAATTTTTGATTTTTTTTAAAAACACGATTCCCAAAAAATGCCTGCCATGATTTATTGTATACTTCTTTATTTTATACTTAAAAATGTGCTTTTAGAGAAAAAATTAAGAAACCTTTGTGCTTTACACAAATTCTTTTTTAAAAAAATTTTTTTGAAAAAAATGATTTTTTTTTTAAACTTTTGCTTAAAATGTCATTTTTTTACTATTTAAATCCAATTTTTTTCTTCAAGTATCGAAGAGAAGTTTTCTAAAATCTTCCTATTGCAAAAAAATTACTCGATTGTATTTGTTTTACATTTGATTTTACAAATTTTCGATATTATCTCTAATTAAGGCACATTTAAATGAGTCTATGCTCTATTATGTTGATAAGAATCATGTATTCTGTACTTCATCACGCTCTTTATTAAACCTTCATATGAAAATAATCAAAAATAATAATTTATAAAACCTTTTGAGAAAAAAAATAATTTTATAATATCTCCTTACTATAACAACTATAAGAGGATTTTTTCAATTGTCGCGCCTAAAATATCAGCTGATTTAAGAAGTAGATTTTCTAACCATAATAAAACTCTGTCAAATGTTTTCGAGGAAGTGTGTTTTGTTCAGGGCGATTCATTTTATAAGGCAAAAAAAATTATTTTCGAAACTGAATACGCACGCCAGCCTAAGTTGTACAACTGCAGTTAGCTTTAGTCAAAAAATTTTTAAAAAATCGAAATTAGATATTATTTAGAGGTCCCTTATTTGGGTTTTGTCTTTTGTTTTATTTTTATTTACTCAATGTCTTCAAAATGCATGTATTAAATTTGTATACATATAAAACTATCCCCTTTTACATTACCATTATTGTACATAATTTAATGACAATTTTCAAACTCACTTTTAAGGAAAATAATATTTTTGTCTTACTTGTTTCACATCTTTCTATGTTAAGTAACTTTTCTGTGAAACAAGTAAGATGAAATTATTATGTTCTTTAAAAATGAGTTTTAAAATTGTCATTAAATTATGTATACAATGATGGTAATGCAAAAAGGTATCATTCTATGCATATAAAAATTAAATACATGAAGTTTCAAGACACTGAGAAAATAAAAACAACAAAAAATCAATAAAAAGACCCAATTCAAATAGGGAACCTCTAAATTATAATCGATTTTGATTTTGATTTTTTTTAAAATTTGTTTGTTAAAATGGTACAACTTAGGCTAGTGTGCGTACTGCGTATTCAGTTTTGAAAATGATTTTTTGGCCTTATAAAATGAATTATTTTTTTCCTTGAATGTGTATAAGAAATCATTTTTTCTAATTATTTTCATATAAAGGTTTACTGAATAGCGTATTTCATTGAAATGCCTCTTAATTAGTGATAATATCGAGAATTTGTAAAATCCATTGTAAAACTGATACAATCGATTAATTTTTTTTGTTTGCAATAGGAAGATTTTAGAAACTCATTTTCGATACTTACAGAAACAAAATGAACTTAAATAGTAAAAATATGACATTTAAGCTAAAATTTAAAAAAAATTGCATTAAAAAAAAAATTTATTTGGAGAATTTATGTAAAGCATAAAGATTTTTAAATTTTTTCTCTAAAAGGACATTTTTAAGTATAAAATAAAGAATTATGAAGAAAATCAAGGTAGGCATTTTTTGGGAATGGTGTTTTAGAAAAATCCAAATTTTTGGTTAGAACCATGAAAAATAAGCATGAAGGAGCTGTTGGAATAAATTGGGACCTCAAAATTTGGATTCTCTGGGGCTTTATACACTAAATAAGAGTTTCAGTTAATTTGATTAAAACCGAGCTAAGTGGTACGGTCTTTAGTGATCTGATGCAATTTGAACTTTAGAGACTCAAAAAGTGTCAAAAATAGAAAAAGTGCAATAACTTCAACAACAACAAAATTTTCGAATGAAATCTTTGGCAAACTATATTTTCTCTAGCAAACAAATAAGTATCCAAGGTTTAAAAAAAATCGTTGATGTGAAGGTCTGGTTCGTGTGAGTCCGGCGCGGAAACCACCTGATCTGATAGTCCAGATTTGCATTACATATATGTCTCATTCCGTGAAAACTGATTAAAATTACCACAAAAATAAATTTCACTCTCTAAATACAGTTTTAAAAAATTCTGCCGTGAAAGCGAAGTTTTTCGCGTTTCGTTAACTCCTAATTCGAAAGCACTTCCGGGTAAAGTAAAAGGTCTGACTCCTGAAACGATGACTCTTAATTTCTCGATTCAGAGCACAGCTGGAAAATGATACACCAGGATGACTTCGTAAAAAAGGTGTTTCAATCGGATAGCATTAGAGAGATTTCGTGAGGGAAGGATCTTTCGAATTTCGATCCAAGAGATCCCCTCGAACCTGTCGGTATCGAACAGTTCGCCAGGTATGGAGTCGAAGAAAAAAATAAAGCAAAAAAGGAAAAAAGAAATGTAAGAAGAAAGGAGCGAAGTAAGAAGACGGACGAAAGAAACGGGGTAAAAAGAGATAAAGAACGAAAAGCCAAGGAATTAAAGGAAGATTAAGAAGGCGGTCGGTAGAAAGAGAGAAGCTGGTGGATGTGGAAGAGACGGAGAACGTGAAGGAGGATGAGGATAAGATTGCTAGTGCGATCCGAAGAACGAACGTGCAAAACAAAAGGTGAACCTGACCGCGGTGATCGTACTTTCGCTTCGCGTCTTCCAGTCGAAATCAAGGGAGGACCGGTTGCACTGCTCAACCAAACGCAATGGCCCAGCGAGATCGGCAGATCGATTGTATTAATGAGCTTCGTTAATTGGCGCCCGCCCGTTCGACGGCAATGAAGCCGTTTCGCGATTCCTTTTTCAGACCGCATGCGATCATCCGGTGTCGTGAACTTTTGGAAAGATTTCGATTGTTCTCCAATTCGCTGGTTTCACTGACAATCAATGGAAATTAGCCAGTAATCAGTTGTAATTTTATTATTTCACTTAGTTTTTGTGTTAGTTACTGTAATGTTAGAAACATTTAGTCGACTTGAAAAGCAAACTGTCTAAAAACTGTCAATTGTAATTTAACAAGGTTTAATTAAATAGCACCTTTAGACATTGAGTTTCTAATAGAATTGAAAATTCTATTTGAAGGCCTTCAATTTTCAAATTGACCAGCAGTGATCAATTTCAATTTTTCAGTTTACTTTTTATAATAGTTATATCATTTTTCAATCGTTCGAGATTGTTGACTAAGGGTCAATACAATCCCTTTTATAATTTTTAGAAACAATCAATGAAGATTCAGTAATGTTAATTGAGGTGCTTTATGGTTGAGTAACATTCAAATTTGAAGATCTGGGAATCAATTCACATATTTTGGCTTCCAATTTTAAAAAAGAAGTTCAAACGTTCAATTTCGATGTTTTCTTAAATTTTAAATAATATCCGAAATAATAATCATTTTTCATGTTTTTGGGCTCATTTTGAGAAATAGAATGCGCCATTTTTGTATAGCATGCAAGCTATGCACGATATTAGGTTTGCAACAAAAAAGCTGAAAAATTTCAAATATTTTTCCTGCCGAGGAATATTTTTGTAAAATATATGAAATAAGTAATCATGAAGTTTCTATAAAATTAATTTAAAACATAGTGTCGTTTGATTTTAATAATTATATTCCTACATATGAGATCCCATCGTTTTCTGATTTTTTTTTGTTCCAATATATAAGTTCTTGCAGTATTGCACCATGCAAGTAAAAAGTTGCACAATTATGATGAGTTAGTGGAAGTTTATAGAAACTTACGTTCAATGCAAGCCCAAGAACATTAAAAAATGTTTATTATTTAAGATATTATTTCAATGTTAAGAAAACATTGAAACTTGCACTATTTTTGCAATATCTTCTTAAAAGATTAACAAAATGACCTTATCCTAGACTCATTTTATAATACATAATTTTGATAGTATGTAGCCTATTTAAGAGAAAAAAAAGATTGTATGTCTCATATCATTAGAGGCTGTGCATGACAATCAACCCACAAAATTACGTAAAGTCTTTTGGGTGAGGTACAGTGGGACAAAACTGGATTTTTTTGAACAAATTAGTCTACGGGTCACAATTTTTATCCGATTTGGATGTATTTTTTTAGAATCAAAGCTGATTAAATTCTTCAGAGAGCAACTGAGGCAGATTCTTTTATTTTGTTTTTACAAAAAACTTTGTAAAGAAGAAAAGTGAAAAAATGTATTTTCAACAACATCATGTTCTAACTTGCAAAAAATAAATTGTATAGACTTAGAATAAATCAAAATGAATAAAAATGCACTAAGGAAATATAAATAATCAATGCTCCAATTAACTTTATTGTTATAAACAAATTTTATATATAATTACATACATCTGATATTTGTGTACAGAAAACAAATTTTTCTCGACTATAATTGTTGCGATTCAATATTTCAGAGTTATCTAGCAACGAAAAATCTGTAAATAAATTATTTATTTAAAGAAAATATAGAGGTTCTCACATTACTGGTCCAGATTATGGATTATAGTTTTCAGATTATGGACCAGTAATCTGAAAACCTCTACATCTTCTTTAAATTATTTTACCCTGGTCGACAACACGAACAACTCTTACTAATAAATTACTTATATTGTTGAAAATAAATTTTATAAACAAATTTTCAGAGTTTGATATTTTCATACAGGAAAAAATATTTCTTACCTTTAATGACTGCAAGACGTTATGAAAATTCTACCCAGTACTAAGAAATGCTATAAATTAACAATTTATATTTTCATAATTAGCAATTTAAATTGTTATAAATAAAAAATATTAACAAATAATCAATTACACTATTTTCGCATAGGAACCATTTTTTCACTTAAATTACTGCAAAACGTTATGTAAATTTTAACTAACAGTGAAAATTGCCATAAATTAATAACTGGTATTATTATGAACAAATTATATAAATAAATACTTGACTTTGTCGCTAATTATAGACAGGATTATTAGAAAGTATAAAAAATGCTATTTATTTTCAACAAGTAATTTTCGTCACTCGGTAAAACTTTCATAACAAATTGCAGTAATTTTCGTCAAGAAAGGTTTTTCCTATACGAGGATCAAAGTATTTGTTTATATAATTTGTTTATAACAATATCAGTCATAATTTACGTCATTTTTCACAAACAGTTAAAAATTATATAACGTTTCGCAGTAATTTAAGTGAAAAATTTTTTTCCTATGCAAAAATGTTATAATCGAGCCTTTGTTAATATAATTTAATTATAACAATATAAATTGTTAATTTATAGCATTTTTCAGTACTGGATAACATTTTTCAGAACGTGTTGCATTAATTTCAGGTAAGAAAGATTTTTTCTCCGTATGAAGCTATCACACTTTGAATGTTTCTTCATAAAATTTGTTAACAACAACTTAAACTATTTATTTATAGACTTTACGTTGCTAGATAACTCTCGAATATCGAATCACAACAATTATAGTAAAAAAAAATTTGTTTTTGTGCACAAATCTCAGATTTGTGAAATTATGTATAAAATTTGTTTATAGCCATTAATTTAATTATAAGCTGAATTGTTTATGTTTCTTTAGTGCATATGCATTCATTTTCATCGATTCTAATTCTATAAAATTTATTTTTTGCAAGTTAGAAAATGATTTTGTTAAAAATACCTTTTTTCACTTTTCTTCTTTACACAGTTTTTTGTACAAGCAAAAATGAAAAAATCTGCCTTAATTGCTCTTTGCAGAATTTTATCAGCTTTGATTTTAAAAAGAAGTCCAAATGGGATAAAAATTGTGACCCGTTGACTGATTTGTCAAAAAAAATCCAGTTTTGTCCAATTGTGAGGGGAGGTGGGTCAACGATTTTTCTATGCTGTTTTACATGGGGGGTGGGGGGTACGCGTTAAAAAACAATGTATGTTCTTATGTATGTATGTTCTCAAATTATGTTCTTATGTAAGATTTCTTCAAATTTGTGAAAAACAAATGATCTTATACTCGTGAACGTTAGCGTATTTTATTTTAATGTATTGAACCTTATCAAATTTGCAGGAGCCCAATAACTTGAAGAAGATAGTACATATTATAAAGTGCTCGAAGTTTGAAGCCTTTAGTTCATCTTGAAAACTTAAATTCAAGCTATTTATACATTTCTAACATTTAAATTTAAATTTATAACTATAAACTTATAAATCGCCTTAAAATTTTTAATGCTTCTAAGATCTAAGTTTGTAAGTACTTTTTAATAGTATTCAAATTTGGAACCTTTTCAAAATAAAATAAAAAAATTAGTTGGAAGTTTAGTAACAAATTTTGATTGTTTTCAATTTCCAAAAAATTTATATTTGCAAACATTACATGTATGACGGTTTCACGATATTTGAATTTTTTTCCTTTTCATTTTAAATTTATTTGTGAATTATTTTAAATTTCCAAAAAATGTCTCAATCCTAAGAAACATCTCCTTATATATTTATTCAAAAAATGTATTTTGTTTTTAATATGTAAAAATAATTATTAACAGGACGTAAACTGCTACATTTTTCTGAAGTTTAAACGAAGATATCCTGCTGCAGCGTTAAATATAATGTGTTTAATTAAGAGATTACGTACCCTTCTTGACTTATTTCAATAATGGTCTCGTTCTTCTAAATCTAATGAATTAAAGATCAGATTGATCTTGATCACTCGATCGCTAACTAGCATCGACAGTCGTCAAATTATCAGGTAATTGATACACATGTACAAGAAGTTGAACAAAACTGGTCTATCATGGTTTCTCTTTCAGTCAAAAAAAGATGTCCTCCAACTGATAATGCTGATCTTGTTCTTCGAGCTTTCCGATGATCATGGATCGAATTTTGATCATTAGTCGATCAATCTATCGATCAATTAATCTTAATGGGTGAAATATTTTTATTTTTGAAATCTAAAAGAAATTATTATCGAAATCAATCGAAACTTTTTGTTATAATTAATTTATACCTATAATTATCAGTAATAACATTTAATAATATCTGACAAGAATTGCATAACTGTAGTAATTGTGATAAATAATTCAAAGTATATATTAATTTATTATTTTAAAGTATCAAAACAAATAACTTATAAAAACAATTTGTTTAAAGGTTGTCATCTTGATTTAGGTTCATTTACATTTGTAATTTAAGAATCCCGGTTCAATATGATCAGAATAAAGTGAATAAATAAAAGATACATAAAATCTTTATATAGTCATTTCCGATCACTTCATTATTTCTAAATTGTTCCCACAATCTACCTCTCAAATAAGTGTCAATGTCAATTGCACCAATCTTAATATCTTCAGTTGCTTTTCTTTTGATAAACGGTTCTCACAATTTAGCGTTTATTAAACTCAAACAAAAACAAGCTTTTATTTTCTAATAATATAAAACTCTTAACAATTAGGCTTTAATTTACACTTGATCACATAGTTTCATTTACAACAAAAAAACATACCAACATTAAAAAGAACTAAATATAAGAATAAAAATGAGAAAAAATAAATAAAGCTTGGAAATAAACACATAAAATGAGGCCAAGGCTTTACAGATGTTTGGTCCCCGAATTTTAAAGCCTGAGGGTCTCCTAAACGATTTAAAGCATCCTGCCGATGCAGGATGTATATACGCAGGCTCTGCTACAGAGCAATCGATCCTTCCCCCCCCATTTCCTCCCACGCGAT
>JAUMHM010000005.1:42770541-42791322 GCA_032362435.1 Melikaiella ostensackeni
ATGAAAAAAAACGCTCACATTGAAGACGTTGAAGACGGAATGAGAATGCCGTGAACACAATAAAAACCTTCTCAATTCGTCTTCAACGTTGTAAAGCGGACATAAGTAGGATGTTGAAGGCGAATTGAGAACGTTCCAGACCAATACATGAAATATTTTAACTTTAAATATACACGCCTTCAAAATGTCTTCATTTCATCTTCATTTTTCTCTTCTAAATTTTGACTCGGGTTAGCTCCAATGTCTTTAATGACTTCAAGAAATTGATTAAAAGATGTTTATGAGCAAAAGTGATGCATATTTTGAATGATAAAGATAGTCTTGCAGTTATTCCAAATGATCCTACAAAAATGATTCAAAAAGGTACATTAAAAATTTCAGATAGATTAGAACTTCAAAAATGTTTGGAAAACAATATCAAAAGGTGCGACATTGACACAATTCACACAAATCTATCTCTTGCCTATGGCTAAGAAAAATCTCATAAGGCAGAATTTCCTTTAAGACCCGTTATTTCGACAATAGGTTCACCCACGAGAAAATTAGAAGAACTTCTCAGTGAAATAGTAGTGATATAAAAGAGTTAAACTTGCTATTAAAAATAGATGGGATACGATCAAACTTCACACTAAGATTGCGAAAAAACAGTTTCTTGATGCTATTGAATATGTTTTCAATTCCGTTCATTTTAAATTCAATGGTACTTTTTATAAACAAAAATTTGGAACTCCAATGGGCTCAGTGTTATCTCGAATTATTGTTGAAATTGAGATGGAAGATTTGGAAAATGATGTTTTCAACAGAATTAATTTTGAATTGGACTTTTATGCAAGATATGCGGATGATTCTGTATTATCTTTACATGCACAAAATGTAGATACCCTACTTATTGTTTTTATTAGTATACATTC
This sequence comes from Melikaiella ostensackeni, assembly GCA_032362435.1. NCBI lineage: Eukaryota > Metazoa > Arthropoda > Insecta > Hymenoptera > Cynipidae > Melikaiella > Melikaiella ostensackeni. The sequence goes on from JAUMHM010000005.1 coordinate 42,771,453, forward strand.
AAGATTACAGTTTACTGTTGAAATTGAAACAGGAGGTAGATTCCATTCAAAACAAAATAGGAGTCGTAAAAAATTAAATTGATAGAGCTCTTAAATTATCTCATCCTACATTCCATGAAAAGAATATTGAATTATGCAAACAGATTCTTTTTCTTAACTATTATCCTATTACTTTTATTGAGAAGCATATGCATAACAGAATTGTTCAAATTAAGAGTAAAGGTAATAATAGGAACAGAAACAATGTACAGGATTACAATAGATTTAATACGCTTGTCCTACCTTATTTTGGAAAAATCTCAAGTATCTTGAAATCAATGTTAGGAAAATTGGGGTTACATACAATATATAGAGTTCCATTCAAAATCAACTTGATTGTTACATTGGGAAAAGGTAAATATGAGAAACTAGAAAAACAATGTGTAATTTGCAAATTTAAATATAGACCATATGATGCTGTTTACATAGAGCAAATAAGGAGATCACTTAGAACATGAAAAGATGAACATAAATATAATTTTCATAAAAGTGCAAGATATTACTCGGTCCTTACAAAACATAGACTTGCACATGGGCATGACTTTAAATGGGATGATGTTAAAATTTTGTATCACGAGAGAAATAAAAAAAAGAGAGAGTTCATGGAAATGCTACTTATGAAGAGCGAAGGTAACAAAGCTATTGATTTAAAAAGAGATCTTGCTAGGTACAACAGAATTTGGGATGGAATCATTAATTGGATATAACTTTAGTTTTGTGTCATAATTTGGAATTTTTATGGATTAATTTCTAATTAAGTAGGTAAATAGATTTTGTTTCTTATTCTTATCAATTTCTATATAGTGTATTCTTTTCAGTATAGAACCTTGAATTGTTCAAAGTATGTTTCTAGGTAAGCTAGGAAGAAATAATTTTTAAAAAACACGAACAGATGTTAAAATGCTTTTTTAATGTCAGCTAAAAAAGATTATATAGTAAAAAAAACATAAATTTAACAAAAATAACAAAATTATGAAGATAGACATTTTTTTAATTATGAAGCTTGCTAAACTATAATATTTATCTAATGTTTACGACTTTCTTAATGTTTCTTAGAGAAAGACATTTTTCTAAAATTCCAATTTCAAGAAGTCAACATTTGAAACTATAAGATGTTTTTGATTTTCTAATAAAGAATTGATTCATTTTTCTCGTTTAGTTTCTAGACTAAATCATTAGCCATTTTTTCCTTGTTGATTTTCTTCAAATCAACAAAATTAGCAAATAAATCGTTTAGGAAATACTTGAAATTGGAATCATTGAAGAAAATTACTTCGAAAGATTCTTGTTTTCTAATGCCTTAAATTTCTGTTTATGATTTTTGAAAAATGAATCGAAGTTCTGTGCAAAAGAAATGGCAAAAAGGGAAAAAAGGGGATTAAGTAAAAAAGGGGACGGACTCTGATCTCTGCAATTGAAAAATATTTTTATAATTTCATCTCGTTTCATGCTTTAATGGTTATTCTTCTTATTTATCTAAATGGTAAGCTGAATTTTGTGTTAAAAAGACGGGTAAATTGCACTCTTTGAAATTACATTATTTTTATTTTTTATATTCAAAGTAACAGAAAATAATAAAGTATTGTAAAGAAGATGTTATTTTCCAAAATTTATAATTTTTTTACCATTATATTATTTTATTTCTTATCGCGTTGTAAAAGAACGAAGTGGGAAAACTACTGTTGTATTTCGGGAAATGACGATGAAATACTTAATGTTGGTGGACAATGTGGGACTAACATTTTAGTCCTACTTTTTCCTTTTTTTTTAAGCCTTATGTCCTACTTCGTCCTCTTTTTGGAGGCCCGGTTGTCCTACATTCCGAAAATCAGCTCTGATCACCCTACAAAGAAGTCTTTGTCTCTCTTATTCCCCGTGCAAAAGCAAAAGCAAAGGTAAATTTTTAACCAATTTTTAAAGAGAAATAAGAGTGTAAAGGCTAAAAACAAAAAGGATCCAGCATTGCATCTTGCTTCCAGGTGTGCTCTCGTTGCGGAGATTTGTATACAAAATACAACGGAAAGATCTAGACTGTTTCCTGCGGAAGCGTTTTTGTAACCGGAGAAGCTGGCGGTATGGTGGTGATGTCGTTAGGAAAGAAACCGAGGGTCTGCAAAACCAACTGCGGCAGATGCTAGCCCTCGGCACGCGCCCTTCTGTTCATCTCAGTGGTGCTCAACTTGCACAAAATTTTCATTATTGTAACCTGTTACAAATAGGTTGATGCAAATCTAAATTTAAGAGGCTTGAGAGCAATACTTGACGAAACGTATCAGAGAATTTTCATGAATTAAAAAAAAAATGCAGCCCTTTAACGCCTATATTATTTCTAGCTTTTGAAATTTGATTATTTATGGTATTCAGAGTTTTTTTTTAAATATTGAGAATGACATTTTTTTCTTCGTTGGTAGAAGAGCTACGGGTCATTCCATTTTATTTCGCCGATGTCGGTTGCGAACTAATTTTTAAACATTTTAATACTTAACTATGATAAAATTCAATGTTTTTCTCAACTTATGTATCACATAAATTGATTAAAGCACTTTATTCTTATGTAGAAATTTGATTTTTAAAATACAAAGGTACAGAAAAATGTCACTTTCATGTGCATTAAAGAATATTTTTAAAAAACTCGAATTCTTCAATGTAAAATTGAATTGAATCAAATCAGACGTATTCAGCGGTCTTTACATTTTTATTTAACATGTTCAAAAGTAAATTTATTGTGAAATAACTGTATTTTAACAACTACTAAAATATACCCATTTTTCAGCACTTTCATAATCTTATTAAAATCATTGTGCATAATTCTAAAAATTAAAACTTACCTCGAAAGGTTCATTTTTGGCCAGACTTTTCATAGTCTTGATCCTTTATTCAAATTTTGATGCTGAAATATTAGAATTTTCGTTTTGAAATTTCACACTTTGGAGTCTTGTTCATTTTCGCGGATTAATAACTCGTCGGAAAAAAGATGAGAAAATCCAGATCTACAGTATATGTGAATTGGGTCTACATTTTATCCCCCCTGAAAATTTCGCGTTGGTCCCGAGTTTTTTCTACCGAAACATCGATTTTCAAAATAGCCCGAAAGATTTCTGGAGAGATTTCTATTTAAAGGTTCGATTAAAGCAAGTGACGACTAAGTTGGAGTTGACTTTTGTGATTCGATTGTGAAAAATTTGAATTTTGAAATATTTAGCAATCTTTTGGGCTACTTTGAAAATCGATATTTCAGTAAAAAAGAAATGCTCGTGACCAACGCAAAATTTGCAGAGGGTTAAAATGAAGACCTGATTTACATATGCTGTAAATCCTGGGTTTTTTCATTTTTCTCTCTACGAGTTGTTCATCCGCGAAAATGACCAAAACCTTCAAAGTGTGGAATGTTAAAACGAAAATTCTTATAATTCAGCATAAAAACTGGAAAAAGGGCTGAAGTGAAAAGTCTAAACAAAAATGAACCTTTCGAGGTAAGTTTTAATTTTAAAAACTAACAACAACTATTTTAACCAGACTGTGAAAGTGCCGAAAAATGGTAATATTTTAGTAGTGATTAAAACACAATTTTCGTTCATTATTTCAGAACAAATGTAGTAATTGGTGTTGATTTATGTCGACCAGGGTAGTATTAATAAAGAGTGTATTATTTTTGCTGACTACTGGTCATAATTATTTATTAAAAGAGGCTGAGAGATCCCTCAGATCATGTAAATAACGTTTCGACTACACATCGGTAGTCCTCTTCAAAATACAAAAATGGTTGACAATATAGCCTATAAAATTACAGTTGAAGTTGAATGAAGTTACAGTTGAAGTAATAACATATGATATTAATAATCTCTAATTCTTTAACAATGAAAAGTTGTGACAATGGAACAGATTTAAAAATAAATATTTAAGCATACCTATGTGTTTAGTAAAAAGCTAAGAATCAAACAGCTGAGAGTAAAAAAATTTTTTACAATTAAAAATTAAATTTGGTAAAAAAATAATTGTATAAATTAGTTTTGTGAATAGGCTGTAGTAAGATAAAAAACCGCATTTTGAACACACGTTCATTCTATGCCAGCGACAGGCGATGTCAGACAAAATGTGTAATCTTTTTACTTCTCTACAACCTATTTACAAAATTAATTTATAAAATTATTTTTTAACCAAATTTAACTTTTAATTGTAAAATAATTTTTTACTCGCACGTCTTTGATTCTTAGCTTTTTACTAAACACACAGGTATTTTTACATATTCATTTTTAAATCTGTTCCATTGTCACATCTTTTCATTGTTAAAGAATTAGAGATTACTAATGTCATATGTTATTATTTCAACTGTTACTCTGTTACTCTTTAATTTTATAGGTTATGTTGTCAACTATTTTTGTGTTTTGAAAAGGACTACCAATGTGTAGTCGAAACCTTATTTACATTATCTGAGGGATCTCTCAGCCTTTATTAATAAATAATTATGACCAGTAGTCAGCAAAAGTAACACACTCTTTATTTCAGAATAAAGTTACTCAGAATAAAGCAACTAACTTCGGCGAAATAAAATCGAATGACCCTAACACTAACAGCTCAAAAATAAAAATGTTAATACCTTTATTTGTTTGAAAGCTAAATTTTAAAAAAGTATTCTAATACGGAGTGAAAATAAATGCCTAAAGTTGTTATACCTTAAAATAAAATTCGCTTTAATTTTCTTGAATTCACGTGAATTCTCTCAAATTTACGATCGGTCAGTACTGGAACTGTAATTTTTTGTACATTAGAAAACAAAGGAAATGATCGTTATTCGATTTAAAACAAAGAAACATTTGTCTGAGTATATCGTTTACAATAATATATTTTTTTTGCATTTTTTAAAAGTTTTTGCAATGATCTCGAGAAACGTTTGGCTATCGTAAAAAAGGCACACTCAGAAAAAAATTGGATTGATTCAACAAAAATTGGTTTAAATCAACTAAATAAAAGTATTGCTATATATCGTCAACCAAAGTTTAGCTGATTCAATCAAAGGTTTGTTTGATTCAACCAAGTTTTTAGTTGTTTTAACCAAATATTTTGACAGATGCAATATTTGGTAGATTCAACCAAAAATTTTGTTTGAATTAATTAACTATTTTGTTGAATCAACCAAAACTTTTTTGATTCAACCAGATTTCAATGTATATTCAAGAAAAAATATTTTTTGATTCAAGCAAACTAAAAAAAAAAACGAATATTTTCAACCTTAAATTTTGTGGGCGAATTTGAATTTTTTTAAAGATTTTTTTTTATTTGTCAGCTTTACAGATTTTAAAGACGAAAGGACAGGTTTTATGTTAGAAAAAAATCTTTAGCTATACATACTTTTCATAAGAATTGCAGTATTATTACTAATGGTATTATTTCACAAAGAAAAGATTTTTGTTCATGAAAAAAATGCATACGAAAATTGCTTATTCAAAAAATTTTTATGTTTATCCAATCTTCTTTTTGCGATTTTAATCAATCACGGCTTATTTTGTCGGTGAAAAGATTCTCTACAACCTCACCATATCCGGTTTAATGAATGCGGTTATAAGGAAAAAAATTATTATTATTCTTCGAACTCCATTAAAAAATTCGGATTATTTTTATGTGGCTTTAAAATGATTGTTTCATATTTCATTAAAAATTAAATTTCTATTAAATTTCTGTCCATATTTGATATGACTCACTACTACGTGTAGCTGTGAGGAAGAACATGATGCAACGAAAGCTGCAAGGGCAGATGAATTGTATTCACGGATTTTCCCAGGTGGACTTGGCCATTTGGGGAACCAGGGGTTGTCAATTTCATAGTAAGAGTTTTGTCTGCTGCAGGTTTCGGATCGCCTGCAGGCTGCACGCGTCAAAGGCGCTATAGTGGCTAGTGTATCGAGTTTCACTATCTTGACACTCTCATTGAAACAGTATACCATTCTGCAAGAAAGGGTTATCGATCTCTTTTGCTTACAACAGTCCATTAAAGACAATGATGACTAAACATGGAGTCATTCATTTTACACAAAAAATCAAAAGCATTCTTCATTTTTAAAAAAATGACAATTGTCCAAAATTTTAAGAAACTTTCTTCCCATAAATTTAAAATTTTACCTTTCATCTATTGAAAGTAAAATTCATTTTCAAAATTTTTAAAATTTCGACGCTCCTGCCAGGTCTAAAGTTAATTTCCCAGGGTGGCTGCTGGACCGGGAAACCGAGAAATCACCGGGAATTTTTTGAGATCCGGAGAAACCGGAAATTGACAGTGAATTTATTTTTTGACCGAAAATTTTACAAATTTTTAGAAGAAAAATTGATTCAGTCACTTGAAATATCACAATCTTTAAATCAAATGATATAATGCAGTTTAAAATAAGTTCGATTTCAACATTTTTTTAAATGTTAAGTTCAATTGTTAACTTTTTCAATTATGAAATCATTCAGTTTACAACACGTAATTCTAAAATTTTTTACATTAAAAATTTTACATTTTAGATCTTCTTTTTTAAGTGTAAATTTTCAGTTTGTAGAGTTTTAAAATGCAGTTTTGAAGACCTCGACAATTAAAATTATGAAAATATAAATCAATTAATGATTTTTAAAATTGAACTGTAGTTCAAGTATTATAAATTAAACAATAATAATTTGATTTGAAAATACGATTCTGAATCTGTTGGAAATTAAGCAGTTTACAGGAAATAAATAGATTTTCCACGAAAATAGGGGAATAAATTCTTGTAGGTAAAATTAAAGTAGGTTATATTAAATTAAATTTAAAATTCTTTACATTCCTAAACATTCATGTAAAAAGATTGAATTTTCAACAAAATAAATTAATTTTTAATCAAATAGTTGAATTTTCAACCAAGAGGTTTACTGCCGTGCAAAACAAGAAATCCCGTAACTTACATTTGGGATTTAACACCTGATTCGCAATTGCTTCTAATATATTTCAGTGGAAAACAATTGTGATTCAAGTGCTAAATCTCAAATATAAGTTACGGGTTTTCTTGTTTTGTACGGCAGACTAATCTTCTACAACAAAAGATGAATTTTCAACCAAATAGGTAAATCTTCAACTGAAAAAAACAGTATTCAACCAAAAATGCAATAGTTAATATTTCAGTTAACAAAATTAATGTTCAACAAAAAAAGAAACGAATTTTCAACAGAATAGTTAAATTTTTAATCAAAGAGAAGAATTTTCAACAAAGTAGTTCAAATTTTAACCAAGTAGTTGAATTTTCAATCAAAAAAAGATTTCTCAGACAAGAGAGAAAAAAAATTGTTCATCAAATTGTTGAATTTTCAAGCCAAGAAAAAAAGAATTTTCTGCCAAATATTGAAGTCTTTAACTAGAGAGATGAATCTTCAACCAAAAAAATGAGAATTTTTGACAAAATACATGAATTTACAACCAAATAGTTGAATTTTCATCAAAATAAGATCATTTTTCAACAAAAAATGGAGTAATTAAATTTTAGGTTGAAAAAAATCGATTAAAAAAAGATGAATTTTCAACAAAAACTTAAAATTTTCAACCAAAAAGATGAATCTTGAATCAAGGGAATGAACTTTTAACAATATAGATGAATTTTCAGTTAACGAAAATGATTTTCAACCATAAAAAGCAAATTTTAACTCAATAATTAAATTTTCAACCAAAAACGATGAATCCTCAAGAAAAAATTTGATAGTTAATATTGCAACTAAAACAGATTAATTTTATCAACTGAACAGTTTCATTTTTAACCAAAAAAGATGAAAATTCAACCAAAAGACATGAATTTTCACATCTAAAAGACGAATTTTCAAACAGAAAATATGAATTTCCAACAGAAAAGATCATTTTAAAACAAATATTTGAATTCTGTACCAAAATAGTCGCATTTTCAACAAAAGAGTTGAATTTTCAACCAAGAAAGATTTTCCAGACAAAGAAAAAAAAATGTCTGCAAAATTGTTAAATTTTCGAACTAAAAAGACGAATCTTCTACAAAACATTTGAATTTTGAACCAAAAAAGTTAAATTTGCAAAAAAAAAAAATAATTTTCAACAAAAAAGGAAATTTCCAACATAATAATTAAATTCGAAAATAAATAATAAAATTTGCAATAAAAAATATAAAAGTAGACTTTTCAACCAAAAAGAATGAACTTTCAACCAAGAATAGTTGGATTTTTTTATTGGGTTCTATTAATTCAGTTCGTATTTAAGTGGAAAAACGAGAAAAAATGGAAAAGAGGGGAATGGAGGAGAGACTGTGAAGCCCGAGATAAATAAATAGGAATTTTGATAATTTATAGACTGGAGAATAATAGTTTGAATAAAAATTGAAGTTCATTTTCGATATTTTAAAAATATTAGCTTAGAAAAATGGAAATTTTGCTTAAAAAATAATGTTAATTTTCCACTGTACACTTTTTCATTTCAAAAAAGCAATTAAGCGCTTTAATCAATTTTATATTTTATTCAAATATTGTTTCAGTCAAACACATTACATTTTTAAGTCATTTAATTAAAAAAATTTTGAGTAAAAAAAATAACAACTTTTTAATATTTAGCAATTTTTGACCGCTCATTTAAAATGAGTTTATTAATCAAATATTTAAAGCTCGTCAATTTTAAAATGGATTGTTTGAAATAGAAAGCCTTGAATCGTTAAAATTTCAGAGTGATAAATTTAAACTTTGAACGTTACAATTTGAATTACTGCATTTAAAAATTTTTAAATTTATAACTGAAAGTGTTGGATTTTTATGCTTAAATAACAACTGAACAATTCATTATTTGAAACGACTTAAAATTAAATTAATTTAACTTCCAATTTGAAAAGTGTTCAGTTAAAAAAGAAATAATAATTTATACCTATATTTCAACTAGAAATCTTGGAACTGTTCAATTTATAAAATTTAAAAATCTTAAATTTAGCAGATTGGCGGCATTTAATTTAAAATTGTTCACTTAAAATGTGTTGAAAGCTTCCATTTTATACGTGGAAATTATTGATCGTTTAAATACAAAATTTCTGAATTAAACATTTTTTGAACTTCAATTTTAAAAGTTTCAAATATAATAGAGTTCCACTTCGAATGCTTTAACTTGAAGTTCTGTTTTGATTACTTCAAATCAAAAAAATTTCAGCTTAAAGAGTTCGATTATTAATTTCAATGACCGGGTAAAAATCGGGAAATTACTGGAAATTTTTTTCCTCCATTAAAACGGCCACCCTGTTTCCAAAAGATTTGAAGAAACTTCAGGGGTTATCAGGTGATTTTTCGATCAATGGAACCATTTTTCATTTTGCATTAATTAAATACAAAAATGTCTTTCACAAAAAGAGGAAAGTCTATTATTTTTCTTTTTAGTAAGGTCGACTATTCTATAATAAAATGTTCGTGGAAGCAAAAATCAAAGTTGGAATGACCTTTCAGTCAAAATTGGTTCAGCTAAACTGTTTCTTAATTTCTCAATATGTACATATATGAAATTTTCTTATCTCTTGTGCTAAACATAAAAAAAGACTTCAGTCAGCTTAAGAAACTATTTTTAAAAAATGTCAATCTCAACTTTATGGCAACGACCCACAATATAAGAGTAATGTCTTGAAGCTGAAATAAGCCCACCACTAACAATAATAAAATAATAAATTCCGCTTAGTCCTAAAAAATGGCAATATTAAATCAAGCTCTGATATAAAAAATATATATAGTTCTCCATAAAAAAGGATACGAGCATTTTTCGTCGCCACTGTAAAGCGCATATATGAAAAATCATTTATTTCCGTAATTTAGCCAGTCGGATGGTATCTCAGGATAGGGCATTAAAAGTATTAAAAGCAAAGGCATAACTTTAGGTTCGCACCAAAGAATCTTTCTGACCAAACTGGTTTCGATCGGGCAATTAATTCGATCGGAACGAGCCGTGCGTGGCTCGCAAACTCGGGAGGAACTGTTTTATAGTTTATTAAGCGCTATTTGTGAATGTCCTTTAGTGATCGTATCGTGCTAGAAAAACGATAGTTCTCTGCCAGTCTTCCTTTGAACAAGACCTACTGAAATAGTTGCATTATATCTTTGCTCTTTTCGATGTCAATCCTGCAACTTAATTTTACCTTTCATATTTCCCGCAACGTAAATACTTTCGTAAAAGCGAGGGTTCATGAGAAAATTTAAGATTTGAGATAAAGAGGTTCTCAAATGATTTAACATTCCAATTTCCGTTAACTGATATATCAGGAATATTAGCTAATTCATTAGGATTGTCATCTTAAGAAATCAAGGAATTAATCAAATCTTTTTTGAAAATCGAAATGAAATCTGCTTTCTCATGAAAATTTGTTGGGTACTAAAAAAGAACACTCAAAAAGTTCACAAATCCAAAATAGACTTCGAAAGTACCTACTTTTACGGCTTATTAGAGACAAATGTACAATGAATATACAGCAAAAGGAAAAAAGTGGGAGAAAAAGAAAGAGTCAACCAAACTAACCTCTCACTCTTTCTTTTCTCTCTCTTTTTTATACTACTGGGGACCAACATGTTTCGAAGGCGATTTAGACTTCCTCATCAGGGGTAATTTATAAGAAAACTACAGTTGTAAATAATAAAACCTATATTAATTGAATTCAAATGTTACCTTAAAATATATATAACGGAATTAATATCAAATATGGTTTGGTCAATTTTTCTCTTTTCTTATTAATATCAAAAATATTTAAGATCGAAATGAAATCTACTTTCTCATATGAATTTTTTTTGTACTAAAATAAAAAGCACCAAAAAGTTCAGTGTATCTGTGCACTACAAACTTCTTTAACCAAATTCAAGATAGATATCCTAAATTTATTGGTAGTCTCATTAAAAGTTTCTTTGTTTCTTTTATTGTTCAAATCAAAGCATACTTTCTTGTTAATATCAAATATCTTTTTTGGAAAAACCCATGAATTTTGCACTTTATCAGATCTTTCTGTAATGCATCCAATCTCAGTTTTTTACTAATTTTTAAAATTCTTTAATTTTTCTTGCGGGTCCTCCAATCACATCCGTCCCAATCTCCCAATTTTTATCAATTTCCCTGAGATCCGTAATACCAGAACAGAAAAATCAGAAAAGATGAAAAATTAACTTCCTGCGTAGAAAATCCAAAAATTGTAATCCAATGTTTTGTAACAATTCACCACAACACTAATTGAACAAACATTTCAATTATTTCAAGAACACGAAATAGACAGTCAAAACATTCTTTCTTTTTTTCCCTCCTTTTTCTGTTTGTTGTACATTTATTGTACATTTGTTTCTAATGAGCCGTAAAACTGGATAGTTTCGAAGTTTATTTTTGATTTGTGAACTTTTTGGGTGTTTTTTTTAGTACACAAAAAATTTCCTTAAGAAAGTAGGTTTCACTTTGATCTTTAAGAAATTTTAAAAGAGAGACATTAAGAAAAGATTTGTTCCAATCCGCAGGGTTGCCCATGAATACTGTTAAGATTTATTTTAATTGAGGTATTAATGATCAACTCAATTAACCAAAAGATGTCTATTTTTATTTAAATATAGTATACAAATTTGAGGAAGTTAGCCATTTTTAGAAACGTGTTATTGTTTTGTATTATGTATTACCTTTTTCTATTTTGAAAAATGGAATAATCTGGATAAATTAGTTCTAAATCAACCTGCGTAATAAAATCTTATCATCACAGAAATTAAATAGATTAATTGAACAGATTACTTTAATTGTAATTTAATTCAACAATTTTACAATAACTATACAACCGATTTCTCTAATTAAACAACCTGGAAAACAAGAGAATTTAGAAAAAAAAACATTTTGCAAGACCCACCTTGAAAGTAGACCTTTCCATTCTTCTAAGCCGTATGCGAGGCGCTTCAATCTGCTAGACTGTGCGAGAATAATATTGGCGCATGCTCACTTTAAAACATAGTTATTTTGCACATCCCGAGAAAAATTGCGCATGTGCAGTCTAGAGACAAGGAAGTTTGCACACCGGCAGAGTTATGCACAAAGTATTTCAATTATTGAGTGGACTGTATACAAGCCCGGTAGGTTTTTTCCGGAAGACGTATTTTCCAAAAATATTTTAAGAAGTGGTTCCTAACTCCTAAAATTCCATCACTAACTTACAGCCAGTGATGGGAAGTCACTATTTCCTTTTAACTAGTTACTGTAACTAGTTACTTTTTTTGGTAACGATAGTGGTAACGAAATTACTTTTGTAATTAAAGAATGAATTGGTAACTAGTACATTTTTTTCAGTAACAGTAACTTTAAAAATCGTAACTTTTTGAGTTACTTCCGAAATATAGTTCACAAGTCTTTTTTTACGACAATTAATCAATTTTACTGCTTTTCTAACTATTTTTCATTTTCACTATTCAAATTGTGGCGACAAATAGACATAGAGATTTATAGCCCAAGATAGGAAAATTGAAATTTTCTCCCACTCTGGGATTCAAAGTCTTTTAAAATTTATAAAAACACTTAGAAGGAAATAAAAAAATAATTTCAGAGTTAAATATTCATTTCTCTTTGGTTGATAATGAATTTTTTTGTCCCAAAATTTAACTATTCCAGTTATTTTATTTATTATTTTAGTTGAAAGTTCATCACTTTTGGTTAAAAATCTTATTATTTGGTTAAACATTTCATTATTTTGTTTTAAATTGAACGATTTTGAAAGAAAATCATTTCATTCGGTTAAAAATTCAACTGTTTTGTTGAAAATTAGTTTTTTGGTTGAAATATATGAACTATTACACTTTTAGTTAAAGATTTATCTTTTTTCGAGGAAAATGAATTTTTTTAATTGAAAATTTAACTATTACATTTTTTGTTGAAAATTGATCTTTTATAGTTGAAAATTCATATATTTTGTTTAAAATTCACCTTTTTTGGTAAAAAATTAATCTTTTTGGTTGAAAAATCATCTGTTTGGTTTCAAATTGCACTATTTTGTTGAAAAATGATATTTTGTAGCTGGAAATTCATGTATTTTGTTAAAAATTTGTCTCTTTGGTTTCAAATCAAACAATCTTGTTGAAAATTCGTCTTTTTTGGTTGAAATTTCATCTATTACATTTTTCATTCAGAATTAAACTTTTTTGGATAGAAAAATTATTATTTGGTTGGAAATCATCTTTTTTGTTGAAAATTCGCCTTTTTGGCTTGAAACTTCAACAGTCTGGTTGATTCTTTTTCTGTCTAGACTGCAAATTCAACTATTTTGTTGAAAAATTGTTTTTTGGTTGAAATATCAACTAGTATATTTTTTGTTAAGAAGTCACCTTTTTCGTTCAAAATTATTTTTTTCAATTGAAAAAAATCATGTATTTTGTTAAAAATTCGTCTTTTTGTAAAAAAATTATCTTCTTGGTTGAAAATTCATCTCTTTGGTTTCAAATTTACCTATTATGTTGAAAATTTGTCTTTTTTGGTTGAGTTCAACTATTACTTTTTTATTGAGAATTCATCTTTTTTGGTTGGAATTTGAACTTATTTGTTAAAAATGTTTTTTTTTTGTGTTGAAGATTCATCATTGTAGTTGAAAATTCATCTCTTTCGTTGAAAAATTAACTATTTTGTTAACATATTCTTTTGGCTTAACATTCATTTTTTTAAATGAAAATTTAACCAATCCATTTTTAATTGAAAATTTGTATTATTTAGTTATAGATTCAACTATTTGGTTGGATATTTCTCATTTTTATTTGAAAATTCCTGTATTTTGTTGAAAATTCAACGTCTTCTAAAAAATTTTCTGTTGGTCGTAGAATATTGTAAATCTTCCAGAAGAGTTCTGAATAAAGTTTTGTAAAAATTAAATTTGGATATATATTCCTAAAATACAAAAGCAACTAAAAAAGTAACGATTGTTACTTTTTTGGAGAAATGCAACTGAGAAAAAGTTACATTTTGAATCGGTAACGATAACTATAACTAGTTACATTTTTCGTGATGTAACGGTAACTATAACTAGTTCCTTTTAAAAAGTAACTTACCCATCACTGCTTACAGCCCTTGAGGAAAAAGTAATTTAGCAGTAAAGTGATTTTTGGATCATGCTTTTAAAAGTTATGAGCGACAGTTTTCCGAAATCTGTGGTTGTCGAGTTCTCAGAAGATGAGTGTTTAAACCCTATTTATTATGAATTACATAAATATTTATCAATGAAGTCTGTATGGAGGGGTAGGAATTAAATATATGAATAGGAAAATGTGGGAAGTCTTCAAGTTTTTAATTCTACAGGTTAGGTTTGGCAAGTGCGTAGTCGCGAGACGTTCTCATAATATGAGATACCTGTGGTTCGCAATGAATCTCCTGCTTTGGTTGAGCGCACACTGACCGCGCGGGAGAAATTGGCTACAAATGGTTTGTAATTATTGAAAAAATTAGATGACAGTATACTTTTCTGCGAGTTGTGCTTCGGAAACATAAAATAAAGTTTTGTCATTGAAAATAATACTTTATTTTGCATTTTTTTAGGTTTTCGAGTTTGGAAAAAGCACTTTTTTACATTTTTTGAATTTTCATGCAAAATACAAAATAAATAAACTTTTTCATTTCAGCACCTTATTGTAAACTAAATTCCCTTCCAAATACCTTATATTACTTTTAAATTCTGACCATAGAATCCCGACAATCACGCAGCAAACAGAGTTGGTATCTCATATTTGGGTACTCTTCTCTATATTTTATAATTCTAATTTCGAGTTTTGAACATTTTTCGATTTCGAGAAGCGTTATATTTAAGCATTTCAGTATTGTAGATTTTATTGAAAATGTAGAAAGTTTAAATCCTTGATTTTTAAATTGTTTGATTTTTAACAATGAAAGGCATTCAATTTAAAATTATTCGTTCTTGATGGTTTGATGTATGTACGAGTATACTTAATATCTTGCACTTCTAAAGTCTTCCGAATCAAAACTTTTTTAATTTGCGAGGCTTAAAATGTCACGTGGTTCAATTTTTAATACACCAAATTGTAATGGATGCATTAATTTAAGATTACTTTATTTTAGGTGCTTTAAATTAGGAACCTTTACCAATAATGACGTTGAAAGGAAATAATCTTTATTTCTCTTTCATTTTAGATGCAAAAGCCAATTTTCCCATACAAATTTTCCCACAATTATAATTATTTTTTCAGCTTTAAGAATTTATTTATAAAAAAAATTTTGGGAAGGATTTTCCATTTTCATTCTTGAACACATTTTTGTATGGAATACCAAAAAAGAAAAATGATCTATCTTTTCCTTGGCGGATAAGCTTTCCTTGTAAACAAGATTTTGTGAGTATCGTCTTCAGATGTAGAGAATCCGAATAGAATTTTAAGATTTGGGCCTGGAGCAGAACGTCGTTCACATTCCTTGGAAATCGAAACTATAAGGATTTTCGTAGAATTTCTTTACATTGGTACCGAAGGGACATATAGTCGCGAAAAGGAAGGTTCTTCGCATTGTGACTACTATAGAGTATCTGATCCTTTTTGTCGTACGTAACCGTTTTGCCGAACAAACGACATCCTTTCCTTTGTCGGAAGGACATTCCTTTCCATCCTTGTGATTTCAAGAAAATTCACCTGATTTGGATTTTTCGTCATAAATTTGCATCTCCTCAAAAAATATGTGTACTAGTTTCAATCACGAAATCCCGTTTTTGATGAGAATTTGTACGAAAACTAATTTTTTTGGAAATTTCACAAACCAAAACCACTTGAAATTTCGAAAATCCCAAATAGCAGGTAGCAGCGGTAAAACGGAAATTGTTCAAATTATGGTATACTCAAATTGTTAAAAAAACATCAAATTTGGTATATGTGTTCTTCGCTCGGTTCTTCAAGACCTAAAAAAGTTTTATGGTCGGGTGCCAATCAATTTTCGAACTTTCTATTAAACGGTCACATTTTTATTTAAATGTTCGGTATTTTTAAAAACAATGAAAATGATTTTCAATTTTTCGTTTTAATTATTTTCAGGATTTTTTATTTAGTCTTCCAAACCCACAAAGCAATTAAAAAAAAATTGATTTAAAAAATGACGTCATTTTTATGAAAATAAAATATTTTATAATAGTTTTTTTTCGAAAAACATGTGAGATACGGGAAAACTTGTTCTCCTACAAGATTTCTATAAAAATTTCCTGAGGCATTCTTCGATACTTATGAGCTTTTTTTGAGTATTTTCAGAAATGAGATTTTTTTTCTTAAAAAGTTTCTTTCCTTTCTGACTTTTAAAGTACGAAAGAGATGAATTTTTAACCCAGCAAGATGACTTATCAACCGAAAAAATAATAATTTTTAACCAAACAGTTGCATTAAGAACCAACTAGTTGAACTTTCAAGCAAAAAAGACAAATTTCCAACAAAATAGTTGAATTTTTAACCAATTAGCTAGATTTTCCAGCCAAAAGAATGAAATTTTTCGTAGACAGTTAAATTTTCAAGAAAAAAGGAAGATTTTCAACCAAGAAAGATGAATTTGCAACATAGAAAGATGACTTTTCTGCCATAAAAGATTAATTTTCAGTCCCGACGAATTTTGAATAAAACATTTGTATTTTCGACCGAAAAGATGACTTTAACAATATAGTTGAATTTTCAACAAAATAATTTAATTTTCAACAAAAGAGTTGAATTTTTAACCAAATATGTAGTTGAATTTTCACCCTACAAAGATGCATTTTCAACCAAATGGTTAAGTTTAATTTTCGCCAAGAAAGGTGAATTCAACGAATGAGTTGAATTTTCAATAAAATAACTAAACTTTCAACAAAATACTTGAATAGTTGAAAAATAATTGAAAAATAGAATAGTTAAATTTTCAACCAAAGAGGTGAATCTTAAAAGAATGATTTTTCAACACAGTAGTTCAACTTTCTACTAAAAAAACGATTTTTTTAATAAAATACATTAATTTTTCAACAAAATTTGTTAAATTTTAAAGCAATAAATATGAATTATCTACAAAACAGTTGAATTTTCAACCCAAAGTATGTGTACGTCCATATTAAAACCACCTTGTCGCTTATTAATAAGGGTCAACTACAAACTGAATTCTGCCTGAAGTTGACCCTTGTTGGCAAGAAACAAACTGGGCTGTTTTAATATGGACGTACACATATGATTTTTCAACAAAAAAATTAATTCTCATCCGAATAGTTTAATTTTCTACCAAATTTTTGAAATTTCAAACCAAAAAGACGAATATATTCTACAACCAAACATGTAGTTGAATTTTCAACGAAAATGACGAATATGCAAACAAAACATTAATTTTCAACAAAATTGTTCAATTTTGAAGCCAAAAAGACGAATTATCTACAAAAAAGTTGAATTTTTAAATAAATATTGTAATTTTTAACTAAATAATAGTTAAAATTTCTACAAAAATAGTTGAATTTACTACCAAAATAGTTGAATTTTCAACTAGAAAAGATCAATTTTAAATGAAAAATATCAATTTTCAACCAAAAATAAGATCCGTAAATTTTCAGTTAAAAAAATTAATTCTCAACCAAAAAAAAAGAGTTTTCAACAAAATAGTAAAATTTTCAACCAAAGAGAAGAAGTTTCAACTCAAAAAGAGAAATTTTAAACTTAAAATGGAATAATTAAATTTAAGATTTAAAAAATTAATTTTTAACCAAAGAGATGAATCTTCAACTAAAAAAATGAATTTTTAACAAAGTAGTTTAACTTTCAACTGTACCGTTCAGGACCATCCTTCGCAAAATTCACAAATTTTGTTAGAATTCATCATCAGGAAATGTACTAAACGTTATCTAGGTTCGTAACGTTACTTTCACTACCCCCTCACCATATGCTACCAACCGTGGTTTTTGGCGCGACCTCCTCCACCCTTCAAATTGGTAACGTAGTTTATGGACGGCCCCGTAGTGACGTTTATTTTCTTCAAAATCCAAAATTTGGGCCTTAATTCTCAATTTAAACTATTCAAAATTTTATTTCAATGCATGAACTCAAAATCCAAGAAAATTGCAATAGAATGTAAACTGGATTGAAAATGAGTGGCAAAAAGTGAGTGGTAAAATTGGGAATTAAGACCATGTCATACCGACCCGATTCCTACCTTATCGATATTTATTTGGGACAACTTACGTCCACAGGAATTTATGAGAAGAGATATCGAGTTGAAAATTTGGGAAATTAAAAGAAAATCAGAGGAACTTTTTTGTTGTTCTAAATTTATAAAATTACAAAAAAATGTATGAGTAGCCTTAGGGAAGGCCCAAATTCTGAAATTTGAAAAAAAAATGTCTCTAACATTCCTAACTGATGGAATTCACATGGACGCAATACCCCACATATAACTTAATCGTTAAAGAAAAAATGTAATTTCTCAAAAGTTTCAAAGAACAATGTCGTTAAAAAATTCTTTTAGACAAAAAAATCAGTGACACTAATGTTTTCTCCATCTCAGGTTCATAATCAAGTGTCTTCTTACACGTATTTTAGAAGTCAGAAAGAAAGACAATTATTTTGAAAAAAAATAACATTTTTGAGAAAATACTAAAAAAATGGTTAAAAACTCGGTTAAAATATCGGAAAGTGCCTCAGGAACATTTTGTAGAACTTTTCGAGGAGAACAACTTTTGATTTTCAGAAATACGGCTGCCATTTTGTTAATTTTTAAGTTCTTTCAAATTTCTTTGTGGGGTTGAAAAATTTAAGAAATCCGTCACAAGAATCTGAAAATAAAAGCTGATGAACTTTCTTTGTTTAAATATCGGATTGTCAAAATAAAAAGTGTCATTCAAAAAAAAATTACAAAAAGTTTTTAGCACTTTAGGATTTATTTGGGTAATTTATACTTCATATATTTGATTATTAAATTTAGAATAACTTAAAATATTTTTTAATATTTGTGATATTTGAATATTTATATTACCTATATATGCATTGATTATTTCCCACTTATGTGTGCTCATATGTTTATATCAAATCAACATATCGATAAAGGGAAATATTTTTCGAAATATATAAGTGATCATTCATACAACTTAAGTTGAAAATAATTTCTAATTCATGATTTCTGTAAAATGAATTCAGATAAATAGTACTTAATATAAATAGTACATAATTTTGATTTAAAATGTGTTGAGGATTGCGTTTTAAATTGGAAACAATTTAATAACCGAAAAGAACAGTAAAAATCAACGACCATATGCAGATGCGTTCATCGGAGGGATCTCCCATCCAACTACTAACCGTGCTCCGCCCTGCTCAACATTCCCGATCGAGCGAGAACGCTAATACAAAGTGGCTATGGTCGCGACGGATTAATGTCGTCAAAACTCGTATATACCTTGAAGGGTCGGTTTTTCCCACCCGCAAGTGCAGACTAGTAGTTGAATAGGCAGGAAAGGGCATATGGATTCTCTGAGCCTCACAAGCATTGAACGTCTGCAACTGAACTTCCATGGGCATAGGAATAAGAGGGGTCTAGGCTAGGGTGACCAGACGTCCCGGTTTTCCGGGACATGTCCCGTTTTTTCGCTGTTTGTCTCGGTGTCCCGGTTTTTTTGAAAATGTCCCGGTTTTTCAGCAAACGGCAAAATGTACGTTTTTTTATTTTTTCACTCTTTCGAGTGGCTAATGTCAGTGTATGACTTTTTGAAGGAAAAAAAACGATATCTTATCATTTGAATTACAGGAGTAAAATCGAACTGTAAAAGTTTTTCAAAATTTTATACACTCAAGATTTCGTGGAAATAACTGAAAAATATCAAAATAACAGAAAAATTGATGAACTAATCAAGCAATTTTTTGGAATTTGATGCGGTTT
>JAUMHM010000005.1:42813282-42839849 GCA_032362435.1 Melikaiella ostensackeni
CCAGCTTGCTGTTACCCCGTTTCACCGATTACCTGCAACGTTTCTTACCCCCAGTCTTTTCCGTGGGATTTCTGCTTCGCAACCCGACTCGAAACCAGGACAACCCGACCCGACCCAAACCCCCGAAAGCCTGAACTGGCCAGAAAGTTCAATTAAAAAATTTCATAAAATTTAGGGTAAAATACGGTTCTCAGGTTTTCAGGCCACGTTTCGAACCCGAAACCCGACCCGGCCCGAAGGAAACCTGAGCCGATATCAATTTTACACAACACTAGTAAAATTCATGTTCGTTAATACTTTTTATATCTGAATTATTAGATATTACTGGATGTGTTACAAATTTTAATCATTTTTTTAAGGATCTAAAAAACATCTAATTAATAATTTTACAGAGAGACATTTATCTTATAAATAAACAAGAAAAATATATTCTCCGAGTTAGAAAACAATTATGCACATAATTATCGTTATAAATCCTTCGAGAGCTAGATTCTTTTTAACTGAATTATTGTTTTACGCTACTAGCCTTGACCAAATTCAGTATTCCTCGCAACTCATTTAAACTCGATAATAAGCAAAGATTATTTTTAAATTATAGTAAAACATCACGTCTACGTTCATCTGTGTAATTTAGCTGACAAATTTCTAAGAAAATCGATCATAGGTTTTTTTTCTTTATTGCCTGATACTTAAATACCTAGAGAATAAAGATTTTTATTAAATGTTTAACCAACATGAGTGTACATTTTTATTTTTTATAATAACTTTGAAACGCGAAGTTTGTCTACATCGAATTTTAAATATCGTTGCTGAATATTCTATTACATATTTTGTAATATTATGACAAAGTTTCTTACAGCGATTACGAACAACAATATTCAATATTATTCAACATATTCAACAATATTCTTTTTATGATAACTTTAAAACAATTAGAGCTAGATTCATGAAATTTTTAGGGATTGTAGTCCTAAATAATGTCCATTATTGATTACGTTTAGAGCCGGATCGGATTAGTATACATTTTTTTTTCGATTTGATATTTTTCTCAAAAATCGTTTTGGATGTGAATTTTTTTGAAAATTTCATCATATTAGAAGAAAAGAATTTTCATACGCAGATTTTAATGAAATACGTCTTTTTTAACAAAAAAGGTTGGGATTCATTAATGAAATATCATGAGAATGACAAAAAATGAATTAATTCGGAAATTTGAGAATTTTTATCGTAGTGTTGGCAGTAATACCAGGCTCTGTAGCCCAACTTTTTCCAAACGCGGGGCGGTATTTAGTTGACCTAATTTAATAGAATGTTTATAACTACATATCTTCATACAAAAATTTTCATCTTTAAAAATCCTTGAAGTTTTTAATTTTTCGTTATTTGTAAGTAAATTTTTTAAATATTATGAATATAACAACACAATAAGCACAAAATTTTTTCATTTTAACAACATGAATCTATTAATGTATTTAGAAGCACTTTACGACTAAATGAAGTTATGATATGTTCAGACTTGTAAATTTTTCTAAAGTTTGTAAGAGAAAAACTTTCTTAATTTTTGGAATAAATTAATATTGAAATTACAAAAATTTATTCGTTATGAAAAGATAAATTGATTCATGTACTTTACTGGCCTGTATGACCACACAAAATTGTGATAATAAATACAAATTTATCAATTTGTTTAATGCTTAAAGGATAAAAAATTCTCAATTTTTGAAATACACCGCTAGTTTAGGTATAAAATTTATTCCTGATGATGAAATGAATCTATTGAACTTTATACAAACATTCTATGAATTATGAAAAATAAAAAATAAACAATAAATAATAATAAGCAATACAAATTAAGAAATAAATAGGAAAAAATAAATAATAAAAAATGCAGGCGATTCCTTTTACAATCCAAAATCCCCTTTTCCACCCGCTCAGACTCCTTTTAAATCTAAATTTACCTTTTTCATCCTCTCAGACTCCCTTTACAATAAAAAAAACCCTTTTCGACATTCCTGACTTAATAATTCTTTTAAAGAATTATTTATCCGGGAAGTATAAAACTTTAAAGTCGTAGCTTGAATAGTTTTTTTTGTAGGCGTGTTCAGGGACAGACAGACGCGTACACGAGATTTTAAGGGTTTCCTACGAAACGCTTAAAATTAAAAATTTGTCATATTCGCTAATAGAAAAATGACTTGAGAAAATTTAACTTTTACTACCAATATAAATTTTAGACGTGAATAAGTATCCAATGGATCATAATCTTTAGGTATTGCGTTCTTATTCAATATAGAAGTTTATCATAGCAGTCTGTTATCATGATCATAGAAAAAATATCAGCCTGATTCTTGTCAGAGAATTATTTCTTTACAACAAAACGATCCTCTATGAGGAAGCACAGTGTTCATGAAATAATCACAATTAAAGATACACCATGCAATGAACGCGCCCACCAAACTACTTTGCAGCGGTTTTTTCAAATTTTTCACCCATTTCACCTATATTTGAAATTTGTCACCTTTTTCACATATTTTAAAAAATTTTCACCCTTTTTTAATTAGTAAAATTTTATTTGCAATTTTAATTTACAAAACATTGTAATACCGAATCCATTTTAAATGAGACCGCGTTTAATGCTAACATTCTCGCTAACACTGCAGATTCCGTCGCTGATGAAATAGTTTTTTTTTTTAAAAGGAAACGAGAGGACACGAATTTTATCCATTTGATAAAACTTTTTTTTTTGCAAAGTTATGGATAATTGAATTTTATGAAGCTGATGACGCAGAATTCCAAAAGAGTTTATCTCTGAAAAACGAAAATAATTTTGTTGTTTTAACTTTTGTCGTATCTTGTGTCATTTTTGCAAAAATAATGCATGTTCGTTTTTCAAAGAAAAAGAAACGCTCCTCAAAATACCGAAAAAACAAAATAATGATAAGCAAGAAGAAAAAGTTAAATACCTGAGCCATTTCTTTTCATATGAATGCACTGCTGAAAACAAATCTTTATACCATAGTACCATACTTTTAAATGAAATGTTGATAAGCATTGATTTACAAGTTTATTTTACTTAGAAAACTTTTTTTGTCATACTATTGTCACCTATTTTTGAGAAAAAAGATAAACTCTTCAACTTTTTTATCAACAATATGTACTGTAATGACTGATATATACATTTTTGCTCCTGAACGTACAGTGTGCATTAGCACAGAAAAAACAAAGGGTAAAAAGTGATTCAGGTAAAAATGCTGGGGGTCATCTCGGCATACAAAAAAATGAAGATCGGCAAAGGTAACATAAAAGATTGCTAATTTTTAATTTTACCTTCAC
Source organism: Melikaiella ostensackeni (assembly GCA_032362435.1). Lineage (NCBI taxonomy): Eukaryota > Metazoa > Arthropoda > Insecta > Hymenoptera > Cynipidae > Melikaiella > Melikaiella ostensackeni. The sequence goes on from JAUMHM010000005.1 coordinate 42,816,616, forward strand.
CGATCTTCATTTTTTGCATGCCGAGATTACCCCCAACATTTTTACCTAAATCACTTTCTACTCTTTGTTTTTTCGGTGAGGGTGGTCCTTATTTACATGGTAAAAACTTCTTTTGGGAGTTCGTTTGCTCCCACTCGCGATATTGGTGCAACTTCTCAAAAGTAAAATGTCTTCCAAATTTGAGTGACTTTCTAAGTTTTTATTTATAGCAATCGTCCACATAGGACGACGGTCTTTATGTAATGCTTAAAATATCTTAATTTCTAAAAACTTGAAATTTCCAAAATTTCCAAAATTTCCAAAATGACGGACCCAACAATTTGGGTCAAAAATTGCATTTTATATACTTATAAACTAAGAATGATTAAGCATTGTAAAAATATCTGATAAATTAAAGTAAAGAGCATGGTGTGGACAGACAAATTCGAAATTTTGAAAAAAATAAGATGACAGCCGTTCTTATTTTTGCCACTTAGTTCTACAGTTTGAGATGAAAATTTTCAAACTTCGATAGGAAAATAAGTTAATCTCAAACCATTCTGTGTAAAAAGTCCAAAATGGCGGACAAGAAATGTTGAAAAAACTAATCATTTTCGAAATTTTTGAAAGAAATCTGTTTAAGTTTCTTAAAGAAAATTAAGTTTCTCAGGTTTATTGCAAACTGTATTCCTCTAATCATTTAATATTACACTAACAAAAGAGTAGGTAATTATTTATCGGACATGAAATAGAAGAAAAATTTGCTTTATATATTATTATATCTATCTTGCAAAAAAAAATGAGAAACCTAATTGCTTTGGAAATTTAAACATATTTTGTTAAAAGATTTCGAAACTTATTGATTATTGCACATTTTTTTGCCACCATCTTGGACATTTTTCAAAATTTTTAATGTCTTATATTAATATAAAATGTTTTAAGATGAACTTATCCTTCTAATGAATTTTGAAAATATTTCATTTAAAACTGCAGAACTAAGCTATTTTTGCGAAAAATTGGCCGCAATCATGCATTTAAAAATTTTGTGAATATCTAGTATCATCACAAAATGGCTTGAGATATAAAATTGATTTTCTGACGACGTTTAGAACGATTTCGTTGAAAATTATAAGACGTAAAACAATTTTGAAAATTCGACTGACCGCCATCTTAAATTTTTTCCATGTTTTGGACTTCTGGGATCATCGGATGATTTGTTAAGTCAAATTTCTTTTGAGCGAAGTTTGCAAATATTTGATAGTAAACTGCAGTAATGAGCTATTTTTGGAATGTTTAATTGGCTGCGATCTTGAAGTCTTTCAAAATTTTGAATTTTCCTGTCTACAATACACTTGACAATCATTTACTGGATTTTTCACAATGTTTAATCATTCTTAGTAAATAAAAATAGAAAATGCATCTTTTCACTCAAATTGTTGGGTCCGCCATTTGGGAAATTTTTGAAATTTCAAATTCTTCAAAGTCAAGATGTTTTAAACATTATATAGAGATTATCATCTTATGTGGACGATTGATTTGAATAAAAGCTGAAAAAGTTGCGTAAATTAAAATTTTTTTGCACAATTCTCTCATATCAATCTTATGGGAAACTTCAAGTGTCTGCGGGCGATTTGTAAATATAACCCATTTGTCTAATATTAAGAGAACATTCTAATTTTGTATATTCGCACTAATATCGCGAGTGGGACCAAAATATTTCTGAAAAAAGTAAAGAAGGACAACCCTAATGTAGATTCAAGATAAACCATTAAATGACTTCAAATGGCCATTCAGAATAAAAAAAATCAGCATTCATTTAAATAAAAAATATATTTGAAATAGCATGGCGGCGTTTCGGTTAAATATAGACCCTTTTCAGACCTTTTGGTAAGCAACCTAAAATAACAATCGTATAATTGAAATATCATCAATATAGTAAATCAAAATGTATTTTTTATTTTTTTTTATCCTTTATTTGCAATCTTTTTACACATTTTGGTTTGTTATATTGATGCTATTTCAATGGTATGATTGTTATTTTAGATTTTTTGCCAAAAGACTTGAAAATGGTCTATATTTGACCGAAAAGTCGCCATACTTTTTCAAATATATTTTTTATCTAAATGAATGCTGATTATTTTTATTCTGAATGACCATTTGAGGCCATTCAATGGTTTATCTTGAACTAATAAGAGGTCGAAACAAGTGAAAGTATAATAATGATGGATTGGCACATAACAAATGGAGTGGATTTTTGCAATGGTCTAGAATCGTATCTCAATAACTTTACATCAACCTACATCGATTTCCGTGTTTTTTAGAAAAATTAGTTAAATTACTTATCCAACGTAACTTTATGGTTAGATGCCGCAAAGAAGGTATCATTCCTCCACATATAAGTAATAAAAAATCCTCCAATACTATACATTTTTATAATAATTTAAATAACCTAAAATCACAAAGGCTTACCGAAAGTTACAAAATCATCATTTTTAATATTATAATTAAAGATGTGCACTATAAAATTGACAGTATTAACTTGCAATCAAGAATTTTACATGACACTCTAATTAGAGATTTACCCTTTAGTATGTTTGCTTTTTTTTCTGATCTTACAAAACGATAAATATAATAGAAATTTTAATAAAATTAAAAACACTCTGCAAGAAATTTGACTGATTAAAAAGGCAAAAGTACGATTTCCAAAACTCTATAACCATTCCAGACAAATGGTTCAACAATCTGACCGACACTTCGATTCCGGATGATGTTGTAAGACTTCTTTCCTCAGGACCTAGCTTTGTAAATACAAATGTAAGCAATAGCATATTTTCTTCTCAAAATTTTATAGCTGCGGTTAAATCTGGAATTTGGAGTATTTTTAAAGAAAAGCAAAACGAAATTATAATACAATGTTCTCACTCATTATTTGACCATATTTCATCTCCTTAATATAATAGTGCAAGATTCAATAACAAACTTGATTTTAGTCCAGCAATTAAATTTATTAATGAAAATCCTAACACCTTATTCAGGAAAGCTGATAAAAGCGAACACGACTACATGGCGACCGAAACGTCGCCATGCTATTTCAAATATGTTTTTTATCTAAATGAACGCTGATTTATTTTATTCTGAATGACCATTTGAAGCCATTTAATGGTTTATCTTTAACTTATAAAGGTCAGAACTGGAGAAAGTATACTAATGTACTTTGTACAAATTAGCTCAAAATGCACTTGACACCTGCACTAGAAGATAGACTTGTACCCGCATTGCTTTAACCCTGAAAATTCTAGGTCAAAACCGAGGTAACTACGATAGAAGCTTGTCCTCTTTAAAACAATTTATCTTTAATTTTTGTAGTTTTTGATTAAAAAAGTCCTTCCAGGCGATTATTCTATAACGTGAAGTACATGACCGAAATATAAACTCTATATTTAAATAAATTCCTAATTTAAAGTGATTACACATGTGTAAAGGAGGTCATATTTTTACTGATATCTTTTTAGTACATTCTGTTCCACAACCCGAGAAAATGTATGAAATATTCTCTTCAGATTATCAATGGATATGTTATCAGAATAGTTATCGACGAGACACGAAACACTTGCTGTTATCTGGTTCGAGATTTGTGTAATTGTTCAATTGATTTTTTTCGACTTTATTCATTTTCTGATATTACTGAAGAGATCATCTTCATCAATATTGTAACAATGAAGAGTGGGGAAAGGGAAGAAGAAGGGGAAGTGGAAGGGGGGTTCATTAGATAAATACAAGAGTCGGCAGTTAGGAAAGTTGACACGCAATTCTTCTCTCTTCTATGTAATACGAGGGTGAGTACTTAGATTTCTTCACTAAGAGGTGTTATTTTTCCTAAGTACCTGTGCTAATTTTTATTGGTACCGGTAAACCTAAGCTGTTTTATAAATATTTAGACAATCCGAAAGCAAACTTTTTGCCGATATTTATAAATATTTATTTTGTCTTTTAATTAATGAACAATTACTTTAGCGAAATTTTATGGAGTTTACATTTTTTCAATTTCTAAGATTCTTGTTATTAAATTTAGAGAAAAAATGCTGCGATCTCTATGTGTCTTCTTGGCCCTTGTGGCTCTGGGTTTGGGTGAAAAGGACACTTTTGAGAATCACAGGGTCTACAGAATTTTCCCCGAAACTCAAGAGCACGTTGATATTTTGCGTAAGATGGAAAACTCTGCTAGTGTAAGGATGCACAAAATTAATTAAACTTGCTTTTTGTCTCATCTTCCTTTTATAAAAAATTGCATCAAATTGTTTTTGCTCCGCATGTATAGTTTTCCTTTTGGAAAGGACCAAGCTACGTGAACAAATCAGCCGACTTGATGGTTGCACCCAGCAGCCTTGCACAATTCACTGAGCTGATGACCTTGACTGGGTTGAAGTACGAAGTTTATGTGAACGATGTCCAACGTCTCATAGATACAGAAAATCCAAAAACCAGATCCAGCACCAAAGATGGTTCAGTATCCTTGAATGAGTATCATACTCTGGATGAGATCTACTTATACCTGGAGTATCTTGGTAAAAATTATGATGAGGTTGAAGTTGTTGATGCCGGAAAAACATCCGAGGGTCGTGTGATCAAAGGTGTCAAAATTTCCTACCAAGAAAACAATCCTGGTATCTTCATTGAGGCTGGAATTCATGCTCGTGAGTGGATCACACCAGCAACAGCACTTTACCTCATTGACCAATTGTTGAATAGTAAGGAGAAAAATATTAGGGCTCTTGCTGAGAAACACGACTGGTACATCTTCCCAAGCTTTAATCCAGACGGTTACGTTTACACACATTCCCAGGTTTGTGGTCATTTTTAGTAAAAAAAATATTGTGCTTTTTAAAAATGTAAACTGACTTTTTTTTGAAATTGTAGAATCGTATGTGGAGAAAGACCAGATCAAATAAAAATAGTCTTTGCTCAGGAGCCGATGCCAACAGGAACTGGGACTTCAAATGGATGTGTAAGGATCTTTTGATATTTTCAGTTTTTTTATTCAGATAAAAAATGTGTCGTAGCATTTGAGAAATATTAACAATCGTATATAATATTTTCAATTTTAGCTGGTGGAGCCAGCAACTTTCCTTGCGCAGAAACCTATGCTGGATCATCTGCGTTCAGTGAACCTGAAACCAAGTCGATGGCTGAATATATTCAATCAGTTGGAGATAAACTTTTTGCTTACGTTTCCTTCCACAGTTACTCGCAACTTTTGATGTTCCCTTACGGTCATACGTCAGCTCATCTTGACAATTATAATGAAGAGGTATTGTATATAATATCAATCAAGTGAAGATTTTTCTTAAAAAAATATCACGTTCTGAATTTTGGATAAAAGTTTATTTTGAACCTCATTTATTTGCGTAATTATATTTTTATTTATTTCAAGCTTTCCATGGGAAAGAAGTCAATAGAAGCACTGCGGCAAAGATATGGTACGAAATACGTGACTGGAAACATTGCAGAAACGATCTGTAAGTTGCGTTTTTGAATTAAAATATTTTTAAAATGTCGTTTTCTAATTCAGATTTCATTAATTTATTCCTATTCTGTAAATTTCAGATGTTGCTAGTGGAAGTTCTAGTGACTGGGTTAAGGCCACTTTAAAACTGCCAGTTGTCTTCACATATGAATTTCGTGATACTGGAAAATACGGTTTTCTTCTTCCAGCGAATCAAATTATCCCTAATGGAGAAGAAATTGTAGACTCATTATTGGCCATGTTCAAAGAAGCTGCACGACTTGGTTATCCTAATCGCGCATAAATAAATTTTCTTACCTGAAAATGACATTTATTTTCGTCCCACATACTTTAAAGTATAAATCTATGATAAGTTAATTTGTTGTTAATCGAAAGGAAAGAATAATATTTTTACAGACGTTTGATAAAAGATCACTGCCTTCATTAATTTGTTGTTTCACGACACTACAAAAAAGTACTTGTACACCGAATTACTGAATGAGTTTTGCAAATATAGAATTTTGAATTTTCCAAGAAATTACAAATTAAGAATACGATAGCAACCTAAGAAGGTATGTATTTTATAATACACTATCAATTGGAATCTTATCCCTGTGATTCTAATATAGATCTGAGATTGTTTGATGTTGATTGGATTTATATCGTTACGCAGGCAGTCTAATTTAATCTACACATATCTATCAAAAAAATCGTTTTTATCGCATTATTGGCACTAAGGAACATTCCGATTTTTTAGATGAATAGATTACAGTCTCACGAATAACAAAATTTTTCTAGTTTTTATGACTAAAGTATACTATATTTAGGTAAGAAAGTAAATGGTATAAAAACCTCAGAAAAAAGTATACCTATAGAAATCACGAAGGGCATTAATATTCACCAAATTCTACTTTTCCTAATGTTTCTTTTATAATTACCGAAATTCGTTTGATCGAAAAACAATTCGCTCTAATTCCTATCTTTCCGAATCACCTTTAACATCATTTTTATTTATTTAATATTACCATTAGGCCTAATTTTCATAATTACGAATTACTATATGCCATAATTTCCATTTGTCATAATTTTCATATCACCTGTTTTCTATTTACTCGACGGACCATTCGGCATGATTTTTATTTTCTGAATTACCATTTGTCATAATTTTTGTTTGTTTAGATTACCATTAGCGATAATTTGCATTTATCGGAATTATCATTTGAAAATAATAGAGATAGTTTTTATTTTACTTTTCCAAATAACCACATGGTCTAAAATTTATTTGCACGAATCGCCATTCGGCGTAATCCCCATTATGTTTTGGGAATGCCCCGTGAGTATTTTTACCGAGTATGAAAAAAATCGTTTGGCCCCCTTTTAAAACAACTCAATATTTGTTGTTTTTTAATCAATTTATATGATTTTTTATGAAACAAAACAAACTGACTTTCCTCTTCCTGTTAGATTTTTGAAAATGTGAGAAAGACGTAAGTTTTTTTTTAATTCTACGTTTCTGGTGCCTTGTACGTAAAAGTTCTAAAGAGAAGAAGTAAAGATCACAAATTTCTTAAAAATTGAAGAAGAAGAATGTCCGAGCGTAAACAGGACAAAAGTTATGATCTCTTTAAGTTATTTTTCAGTGAAAACAATGTTAAATCTTTTTGTTTTCGAATAATGTCTTGACATCTGTAGATTCTGCAAGAAAATTGTATGAAGATGAATCAAAGTAGATGAAATCATCTTTATAACTGTAACAGAAAATTAATTATAGTCCTCATAGAATAGCAGTTATAGTCTCTCATATTAGGCGGCTTTTTATGGAACTTTATTATCGATCGCATTTTTGGTTAAAAACTTATTTCATATATATTACATCAGTTCTTTTCACTGCTTTCTTTTACTCCTGTGCTTGGGAAATCAAATCGTTAAAAGTCAAGGTTTAAGACCATCACTTAGTTTTACCAAAACAAAATAAGATTTCCACTGATTTTAATAGATTTTAAGGGATTTCAAAGTACTGCAAAGGATTTCAAGAGCTTTCAAGGGAATTAATAGGATTTCCATGGATTTTAATTATTTTAAAGAATGTTCAAAGCTTTCAAAAGTTTTGAAACATTTTAAAAGATTCTAAGGCTATTCAAGGAATTTCACAAGAATTAAAAGATTTCGTAGTATTTCAAAGATTTGAAGAGAATTAAAAATATTTCTAAGGAATTTTCAAGCATTTTAAAGATTTTTAGTATTTTAAAAAATTTTGTATAGTTTTAAAGAATTTCCTGGAATTTGGGCAGATTTGAAAGGAACTTATAGGACCTATAAGGATATTTTAAAAGATTTCAGGGGATTTTTGAGGAATTTTAACTGTTTTTATAAGATTTCCGAGGATTTAAATGATTTTGAGAGATTTTAAAATCTTGCAGTTTGATATTTCCAAATTCCTGGAAGAATTATAGATATACGAGGATATTTTAAAAGATTCCAAGGAATTTTCAATACATTTCGAAAATTTCAAAGGATTTTAAGGGGTTTGAAAGATTTTAGGATATTTTAAAAGATTCTAAAGAATTTTTAAGAGTTTTAACAAATTTCAGGGGATTTTAAAACATTTCAAAGGATTTTAAATAATTTAGGGTATATTTTAAAAGATTCCGAAGAAATTTCAAGAGAATAAAAAAATTTCAAGGAATTCACAAGGATTTGAATGATTTTTAGGTATTTCAAAAAATTGTATACAGTTTTGGAAGGGTTTCATGGGACCTATAAAGTTTTAGGATATTTTAAAAGATTCCAAGGGATCTTAAAGGAATTTTAATAAGTTTTGTAAGGTTTCCGAGGATTTCAATGATTTCGAGGGATTTTAAAAGCTCTCAATGTATTTTAATAAAGTTTCCAGGACGTCAAGAAATATTAGATTTCATGGAATTTCACGGGATTCTCCAGGGATTTTATGCGATTTTAACGAATTGTAAAAATTTGAAGTTATTTTATTGAATAAGAAAGTCATCAAACAAAGCAGTTATCATAATTCGATTGTCTAATTTGTAAAAAGAATTCCATTAAAAGCAGTCTACTATGAGAAACTATAACTTCTGTTCTATGAGAGGTAGAATCAGTTTAATTTTCCAGTTTTGAAGATAATTTAATCTACTTTAATTCTTCTTGGTACAATTTTCATGTAGGATGTACAGGTGACAAGATATTAAGCGAAAACTAAAGGACTAGAATTTTTTTTCAGTGAAAAATAACTTTGAGAGGTCATAACTTTTGAACTATTTACGCTAGGACATTCTTTTTTTAAACTTTAAAAAAATTTGTGAAGTTTCTTCTTGTTTTCAGAACTTTTTTGTAAAATGCACCAGAAACGTAGAATTAAAATAAACTGATGGTCCTTAACACATTTTTCAAAAGCTAAAAGGGAGCGGAAAGTCAGTTAATAAACTGATTAAAAAACAACAAATATTGATTTATTTTAAAAGGGGGCCCAACGATATTTTCATTTTCGTTGAAAATACTCAGGAGTCATCCCCAAAACATAATTTCTAGGGTATAAATTTTAGCCTGCTCTTTTAAGTGAAATTTGGTTCAGAGCAGGCGTGCGAATTGTCATGTAACAGAAATCTCGTTTTACCTGTCAAGCTCATCCGGCATAAAAATAAAGGTGCAAAATTCAAATAAAAAATTTGGATTGGCTCAATTTGAATTTCTTTAGGTAAAATGACATTTCTGTTACATAACGATTCGGTAAAAAGGGGCTTATGATAAGTGTGAGTTGGTGTAGATGAATTGATGTCAAATGATAATTCGTATACCTAAATGAAAATTACGTCAAATGGCAATTTGGACAAACGAAAATTATGGCAAATGACAATTCCCAAAAATAAAAAGAGTGTCCAATGGTAATTGGAAAAAACAAACAATAGGGAAAATGGATATTCGTAAAAATAAAAAAAGGTGTATTTTGGCACGTTGATCACGAATTTGATAGTGAAAATCCCCGGAAATTTGATTTTCAAGATCAAAACTTGATAAAATCCATGTTTTCCATCTTTTTGAGTCAATGAAAAAAATTTACAAAAAATCTTCAAGCAAAAATTATACATTTTTCAAAAATACACCTTTTATTTGATACACATTTATTCTCACGAACCATTATTTTTCGAGAAAAGAAGGAAAATGTTGGTAAAAAGTGTAGAATTCCTTGAAGCGGGAGTTGCGGAACTCTTGCGATTACTGATTAGTCACAGAAATAGTTTAGGTCACGCCGCTACCCTTTCTAATATCTTGTGGAAGGGCAGGAAGGCACCCCTGTGACTGGTCACAGAAATAATTCAAGTCACACTCCTACTCCTTTCCAATGTCTCGCGGGGGTCAAAAAGGCACCCCTGTGACTGATCACAGAAATATTTTGAGTCACACCCCTACCGCTTTCCAATGTCCCGTGGGGAATACATCCCTGTGACTGGTCACAGAAATAATGAAAGTCACACACCTACCCCCTTTCAATGCTTCGGGGGGAGGGTTGATTCCATCAAATCATCTTCCCTTTTTCCATTTCTCATTTGCTACGGGTACGCCTGATTTTTGGAAAATCTTATTTTTATCGTAAAATAATAGCTTTGGAAAAAAATTTATCTTACATCAAAGATGTATCCTTCTATGTTCTACCACTTTTATTGGAAACTCTTGTTGCTCAGATTAACAGTTTTCAAAGTAGAAGCAAAAAACCGTTAAAAAAGCCAGTTATTTGGGGTTTTCACCATGAACATTGAATTTGCGGATATTTTCACTATCATAGTCGTAATCAGCGTAATCAGCGGGAATTCATTCAAGTGATAAAAACATTCACAAATAAAAGAATACAATTATTACAATTTTTAAATGTAATTTATGAAGTTCGACTTTTACTTCGAGAGACTTTTTCTTCGAGATACTTTTTACTCTGAATAGATGAAATATTGACTCTTTTACGATAGGTAAGTCTTGATGGTAGTGGAACATATGCAGGCAGAATCGAAGAATCGCGATAAGGTATAATAAGTCTTTTTTATAGCTGATACCATATTTCCGGTCAAGTGTACCACGGGGACTGGCCTCAACAACCAATTCCGTTGAGCCATCAGTTTCTGCGCATAAAGATACCCTACGGGATATCATAATAGTCTTCGTAACAACTTATCGGTAGGACACCTCGTATTGGTCGTACAGATTCTACTGAGAGTGCTTATATCATGCTATATGCGAGGCTATATGATTCAATAAAATAAAATTATCTCTTCCAATCTAACATCCAAAATATCTGAGGTTTTCATCAGATTAGATTAGATTATTACTCCTTGTATATCTTCTTCGGATTTTTACGTATCTAAAACCCCCTTCCCACAGGATATCGTTAGACATTAAACCCTTTTAGCTCACATCCTTTTCCAAATCCCCAATTACCCCAACTTTCACAAGAAGCCTCTAAAAAATGTCTAACGTACTCAATCCTGTGTCCTTTTTACAATCTCTATAACACCGTACTGTCTGCAGAGGGAGTTTTATTAGAAGCGTTCGCATTCTCCTGAACAGGAGGTCAGGGGAGTGGAAACCTGCAGAAAAGCAAAACTCCCGAGCGTAGCCAGTTACCGACAGACGAGTTTGGATGTAGACATTCGATAGCATCAAGTGCCCACATCTATCCTCGGCGTGAAACCTCCCGCTCGATAGTAGTTAAACGCAGTGAAAATTTGACTAACAGAGAATCCAGAACGTTCATCCATCCAAGCGCTCACTGCGCCCGTCCGTGCTTAACATTTGAGATCTCGACGAGTGGAGAAACACCACCCAGATACTGCTGTCGGTAATATCTTAGGGGTTTATTAAACAATTATACATTTATTGAACTCGAGATTATGAAGTCAATTCTTCTTAAATAAATATTTCTGGTTATGAACTGCTAATTATTTTAGGTAGTAAATACGATCTTTTATGAGTCTGTCGTTTAGTGATTGTTAAAGGGTGAAAAAGAATTGGTCAACGAGGCGTGCTCCTCTCGTAATCACCATTCTAATTATTCCGGTAATTCAATCGCTTCGCTGAAGCTCCTTGGCTTCTTACCTCAATTCCCTTAACAAGTTCTTCTTTCTCTTGTTCTAATGTTCGTCCTACCTTTTATCCTTTACCCCCTTCCTAACTTTAAAGTCACCCCTAACTTATCTCGCTTTCTCTCTTCCTCTCTCGCTTTCCTGATTACTCCTTTCTCCTCTTCATCCTTGTACCATTAACAGAGTCTAGCTGTGGGGTTCCAGACGACCGCCTATCTAAGTTTAACAATTAACGCTTCTGTTCTGGAAAAATAAATAATTGCAAGGTGCTGCAAGCATGTCAAGAACATTCGGCCTGATCAACCCTGTGAAGGCGGAAAACAGTACTTTACCCTAAGTGTGCACGATGGTAGTGTGCAACGAACGTAATTGAAAGATCTGTGTATAAATTAACGCATTCCAAGTTACGCCGATCCTGAATTTGAAATAAATTATATTTATCAAAAAGAAATTAGTAAAAGTAGACAGCAGATGCCTACAATAAAGGGTTTCGTGGCCTATTAAGTCGTTAATAAATTTGTTCAAATATTCCCCTCCGCCTCTCCACAACACACTTCTCATTACCCCTCCTCGAATTCCCCCCACCCTCACTCCCCCCACCTTCTACTCATTTCCCTTCAGCCCCACTCTCATTTCTTCTCATTTCCTTTTACTTTCCGATAACCCCTCCCCACACTACCCCTCTCTTTCCCTCATTCCCCACCCTTAAATTCCCCTAATTTATCCATACTTGCCCTTACGTTCCCTTTTTAATACGATGGATGGACACTCGACTGAAACCATAAGGGTATTTGTCCGGGGCTACAAAACCCTAGAAAAACATTACAAAGAAAAAACTCACACCATTTTCGGTTTGTTTTAATAAAATCGTATTAAAAGAAGAAGTAAGGATGATGCCACATACGGAATGGAGATAATGGAAGTTGTCGAAAAACAAAAGCCAATCTATTTCTCCTACTTTTTATACGTTATAAAGAATGGCTTGAAAAGGAAGTAAAGGGAATTTACCGAGCGAAGTAGTTCGGTCCGAGGGATCTCGAACCCGCGACCCCATTTCCATGCAAATGGGTGGCCCATAACTCGTGGACGTAAAATCTCGGAAAAAATTGCAGCATTAGTAGTTAGTTCCACGCCGGAGAATACGGCTGATGAACCCGGCAGCTATTACATTAGATATGGAGATGGGCATTTTATCTTTAAGGACACACTAGAGAATATGATAGTTGACTCCGGAAGTATATGTAGAGCAAATTTGTAATACAGCGTTCAGAATAAGAGATTTTGAATTGTAGCTTCCAGAACCAGATATCGTGATTCTGAATTACAATATGATAATTTTTTAAATTAATTAAATATTTCTAGAGTCTCAACAATTTTTTAGCACAATTTGCAATTTTTTAAGAATTTTCATTTCATTTTAAGAGCCCGTGTGGAAAAATTGAGTGGATCCCCTCAAAAAGCCCACATTGATTGCGGTCATACCAAGATGGGCCCATGAGGGCAATCCAACAGTGGTCCCTTACATAAACGACATACTAATCCATGAGGATCCAATATCGGTTTCCCTCATAGTTGCCCTTATATTTGCTCTCGAAGACACCTCGCAGTTATCCCGACGTAAATTTTTATTTTTAAAAAATATCTTTAATGATTGTCTTCTCATAATTTTTGAGCATATTTTAATGAATATATATGTATTGTTAACGTAAAAAAAAATTTAAAAAATACAAATACTGGCACCTCGAACGAGACTTGAACTCATGATCAGCATCTTATCAGACTTCCGTTTTTCTTCTTGACCAACTTAACACAATGTTTATAACTTTTTTTTTTGGACAGACACTCTGCAGTCCGCACGCGCACTTCGAAATTTGTTGGAATTATCTTTCTTTTCAATAATTATAAATTCGAATGAGAATATTGTTACTATTTGACACAAAGGACAGCTGATTACAACAAAGCATTCGTTTCATTTTTGTAAACTGAAGCATAAGGGCAACCAGAAGGTCCCTAAAAATAATATTTTCTCATAGAGTAGGCATACTACGCAGATTGCGAAAAAAATTATTAATAGTATTTTCTCAGTGTCCGAGGATAGGGAATTTTTTTAACTTATTTTGACTTCACGAAACCTCAGGATTTTCACTGATCCATTTAATATTTCAAGCACGTAATTTCAGGGGCCCAAAATGAAAGTTTTCAGTGCTAGCAAGGTTTGATATTTTAAATTTTTTATTTTCAACCCACCCTAACATGTGCCTAGTTATTTGGAAGTTATACGATTTGAAACTAAACTTCATATCACAAAATTCAGGATGGAACAATTTTAATATTAAAAAGTTGGAAAAACGTATTACAAAATGAGAAGTTGATTATTAGGGGTGAGCAAACTTGGTGTGGGTTAGGTCGGGTTCGCAAGTTGTCGGATTGGCGAGTTGACCCGCAGACCCACAATCAACCCGACAATCCGCATTCAGCTTGAAAACCCGTCCTCTGTTCACTATATTTTGTTTTAGTAATTTTAAACTTTTTACTAAAGTTCTAATATAAATTGACCAACAGTTAGTAGGAATTTTAACTAAAGTAAACTAGTGATCGTCTTATCACTAACTCAGGTTTAAAAGGGACTGAAATTTTGCTCAAATTGTCACAAAAGTATAAAATTTGATTTGAAGGTTTCTTTTGACATGAGAAATCTTTTAGAACCAGGTGCCAAGAATTTGGCAACCCAACACATATATTAATAATCAGACCAAAACCCCAGAAAAATTTTTGTTCTCCAAATATCATTAATATTTATGAAGACTTCGCAGAGATAAGTGAAGTGATAAAAGATTAAAGAGTCTGTGTTTATTGATCTTATCATTGAAAAAACGTATGAAAAGGATATCGTACACGTATTAGCTGAGGTAGAACATTTAAAGAGAAACCACTTTACTCTGTACAATTTTTTCGTATCTCGAGTATTTTTTGAAAGAATAGGAATTTTCAACTAAAGCAAAATTTTCAATATCTTAAAAATTAAGTGCACTGCTTACACTAGGTGATTAGGGGGACCTAAATTGAAAAAATAAATTGACAGCACTTTGAAGGTCCGGGTATCTATCGTGCTGACGCTGAACTCATATCTAAAAAGTATTGAAGATAACATAACATTGAAGATAACATGTTTAAACAAAATTCGGGATCAAAATGACATGCAACGCTTTTATACAGATTTTGGATTTTTTATTTGATCAGCAAATTGCGAATCACAATGATCAGAATCGAATCACAATGATCCGATTCTCAAGATCAATTGCCTGTCATGAATTTTCATGAGTTTTCGAGTGTCAGTTTTCATACCACGACCAAATAAATCATAACCATCCACATGCAAAATGAACTACGTAAATCTAAAGAAACACTTTTTGAGAGTGAAAAATAAATAATTTCCAGAGCCATAGAGATTACAGACCAATATAGGAAAATTGCAATTTGTTAAATTTTTAAAAATTATGGTAGAAAGTCATTCTTTTTTGTTTAAAAATTCAACTGCTTTGTAGAAAATTCGCCTTTGTGGCTTGAAAATTCAACAATTTGGTTGAATTTTTTTTCTCTCTTTCTCTTTCTCATTTTTCCACTTAAATACAAACTTTATTTATATAACCCAATAAAAAAATTCAACTATTTTTGGTTGAAAGTTAGTCCTTTAATAATTTTTTTTTAAAAGTCTACTATTATATTTTTAGTGAAGAATTCATCATTTCTGTTTAATAATTTTATTATTTGGTTGAAAATTTAATTATTTTATTTAAAAGTTATCCTTTTTAGTTAGAAATTAATCAGCATTGGTTGAAGATTGAATTATTTTGTTGAAAGCTCGACATTTTTGGTTGAATAGGACTGTTTTTTATTCCTTTTTTATTCATAATGTGTCCCCTTCGGGTTTACATGACTTCCGTACCTTACAACATACCACTAAATACATATTTTATGTTATCTTATTCTCACTATTTACAATTATTTACATAAATTCTAATATCTAAATCCTTATTTATACCTTCTTATGTTAGTGCAATTTTTGACGTACGGGCGAACGAGTAAGAGTTCATACTCAACCTTGCCATTTTCACAATCACTGATTCACTCCTTCTTATTCGCTCCTTTTGCCCCCTCCATTTCCCTCATCCGTTCCTCACGCAATCCTTTCTCTGTAAAATCTTTACCACATTTTTTAGCCACCTTCCTTTATCTTCAATTAATTCAACTCATACATCCTTCCCATACATGCTCCCATGTTTTCTCTTCCCATTCACATATTCTGCACTTTGAGTTCTCCTCCTTTTTCAAATAGACTCCTTCCATGAAAAATTTCTATGTCCTCTTTCCTGCTCTAATACTTAATATATCCCTTTGTGCTACTTCTCTCACCATATAACCAGGTGTCCTCCAGTCTACCCCTAGTGTCCATCTTATATTCCGTTCTTGTAACCTCTCAATCTCTTCCCTTTTCTTCCATCCCCATATGTGACGTGGAATGAAGAAACCCACCTTACACCTCATTTATTTCAATTTTTACCGTGGAACAGTGGGGATTTTTTTGTTCGATAGAGGAAATCATCATTATTCAGAATCAATAAAAACCTGAAAATCGATTTTTTCGGTCTTAAGGTGGGTTTCTGCGTCTCACGTCACATATCTCTGCTCCATTTTATAACACCGGCCATACCAGCGTATCAAGCAACCACATTCTCCTTCTCCATTCTTTTTTAATCTTCTTTTTCCTATTCCCGATATCTGTTTCATCACCTCTATCGCTTTTTTAAAATACTTTCTCTTATATGAGCTCTATGATCTCCATTTGCTTGCAAGGTATATCCAAAATATTTCAACTCCCTTACTTCTTCTAACTTTACTTTCTCTTCATTTCTTCTTCCATTTCTGAGATTAATATATAAAACAAAAGCGGACTCAGAGAACAACCTTGTTTTACTCCTCTCACCAATCAGAAACTATCTCCTACTTGTCCTGCTACCTTTGACCTGCTCTTTGTGTCTCGAAAAATTGGATAATCTCTTTATTGAACCCTCTCTTATCCCCCTTTTCACCATAACTTTTTCTATCTCGACTCGGTTCAATAAGTCAAACGCTGCCTTTAAATCCATGAGCATGGCTATCACGCCCCCTTTCTCTCTTCTGATCCTTTCATTCACAAAATAATTCAGAACATATATGTTGTCCATCACCCCCATTCCTTTCATACACGCAGTCTGATTCAGTGAAATTTTTTTTTTGCTCAACTTCTTTCTTTAACCTCTCCGATAAAACAGTTACATATAACCACCCCTCTCTTCTCCATACCCTATCACATAATATTCATGCCCATTCCTTTAGTTCTTTACCTCCATATTTGCAGACTTCATTTGGAATTTCATCTAAACCTTCCCATCTTTGATTATTCCTGACACCCTGACTATTTCTTCCCTTGTTATGTCTTCTTCATCGTCTCTTTCTCTTCCCTCTTTTCTTTTTTTCCTCCCTTCCTAAGTTTCTTGTACAACCCACCTCCTAGCAAATCCATCAAATATTTTTTCTATTTTACCATCTCAATATCCTGGTTTACTCTTTTCTTTCTTCTTCTCTTTCTCTTGACAACTTTCCAAACCTCTTCTTTCGTTCTAGCCTTCTCCGCCACTTTTTCAAACCTTTTATTTTCCTCCACTTTTTTTATCACACATCTCATATATTCCTTCCTTTATCTTCTATATTTTCCTCCATTACTTTTTCCTTTTCTCCATTTACTTAATTCCTTTCTCACTTTCTTTTTCTTTTCTTTACATTCCTCATCTCATCCATTTGTAACCCCTGCTTCACTACCTTCTTTTTTGCCTGTGCCCTCTAATACTCTTTTTATTGCTCCTATCATTATTTCCATCTCTTCGTTTACACTTCCCTCACCCATTTTTATATTCCTTACCTTTTTCTTGAATTTCTCTTTCCTTCTATTTACCAATCTTCTCTTCCTGTACTTTGTACCCTTACTTCGTTTTTATCCTCAATTTTAGTACTCTTTTCACCTTCTAATGTCAGTTTTTTGGGGAAGTGATCCAAATCTATTTAATCTCCTACCTCTTGTTTCCTGATCTTCTCTCTTACTTCGTCATCCATTATTACATGGTCAATTGCCGTTTCCTTTTCTTCTCCTGAGCGTGCATATTCTCATTCCTCATCCCCCTCTATATTCCTATTCAAGATAAACCACCCCATCTCCATCTAGATCTTCAACAATTTCTTTCCTTCCCCAATCAGTATCATGTCTTTTGAATTCATTCCTCGCTCTCTTCCCCATTTCCTCCCTCCTCTATCTCCTGTTCTAGCATCTCATGCTTCTATAAGCTTCATCCCTTTTTTATTTTCTTCCGTCAGTTCTTTCATCTCTTCAGGTTTCTCCTGCATATCTCCGTTTACATATAACCCCACTATCTTCCACCTCTCTTCTCTCGTCTTTATCTCTTCTACTATTAATCCATCTTTTTCTTCTTTCATCTCTTTCCTATCCTTACCTGTTATATATTCTTTCCTTATTCCCATCACCATTCCTCCAATCGCTCTGCCCTTTTTATTGTTCCTATTTTTATTTTGAACCTGCCATCTGTAATCTCTTGGTAACCTTCCATTTACTCTTTCCCATGTCTTCTTATCTAGCCACGTCTCCATCATTACTACCGTCTCCCATTATCCCAAATTTCTCATAAATTCCCTATCCTTTTTTGCCAAGCCTGCTATATACCAGAAGCATATCCTCCATTCTTCTCTTCTTTTATTTTTCGTCTCTTCTTGTTTCCTACTGTTCCTTGCTTTCCTCTCTTCCATTCCTTTCTTTCCTAGTCCCTCGTCACCGCATTTTTTACTATCTCTTCCTTTTTCTTGTCGTACCAATCCGCATCCATATAACACAATTTTCTTCATCACCACTTCCCTCTTACTTTCCCATTTCTTTAGTTTCACTAGTGCGATTGGCCCTTTCCTCCCCCCAACCTTTCCTACACTTCTCACTTCCTCTATCTCTACCTTCACACCTATCCTTGTTAGCACTTCTTCCACTCCTTCTTTCAGATCCTTCCCCTCTAATCTTAGGCCTCTTCTGACTATATTCTTTCTCCTTTTCTCTCCCTCTCTCCTTTCTATTCTTCCCTCTATTATCCTCAACCTTTCCTTATTCTCATTCTCACTCCCTCTCCCAACAAAATCCCGCTTTGAGCTTTCTATCTTCCCTATCTTCTTTCCAACTCTTTTACCTTTTTACTATTCTCTTCCTGCTTTTCCAGTCTTTGTTCTAAAGTCTGCATCCTTTCATTCAATTTTTCTGAAACTTTTTCCCATCGCCTAATCTTCTTTTTAAGCTCTGATATTTCTTTCCTAATTTCTTATTTGATTTCTTCCCCCTTTCCTCCTGCCTTCGTTTCCAGCATCTCTATTACCTCAATCATCATCTTGCGCATTTCTTTTAAATTTAAATTTTCGTTTTCCATGTTTCCTTCGTTCCGAACTAGTCTTTTTCCGGTGGTGATGATCTGATCATTTTCTAATTTTTGAAGGTCGATTCTACTTCTTCCTTATCCTCACTACTTCCTCTCTCTTTCCTATACCTCTTTCTAAAAGTATATCCCTCTAACAAACTCAAACTCTTCGTCCTCAATCTCTCTTTTTCTATCGCTTTTCTGTACTTTCCCCTAGCCTTCCTTTTTTTCTCACCTTTCTACGTATCATATACTTCCTGTTCTGAATCCCTTTCCTCTTTGCTGCCTTTTTCTCCTCTTTATTATTTTTCCGCTTAAATGCGAACTGAATTAATAGAACATAATAAGAAAATCCAACTATTTTTTGTTGAAATTTAATTCTTTAATTATTTTTGGTTGAAAAGTCTACAATTATCTTTGGTAAAATTTTATATTATTTGGTTGAAAATTTAATTATTTTGTTGCAAATTCATCCTTTTTGGTTGAAATTTGATCTATTTTAGTTGAAAAATAAACTATTTGATTAAAAATTCATGTTTTTGGTTGAAAATCATGCTTCTTGGTTTAATCTTTGATTGAAAAGTTGATATTTTGTTAAAAAGGCGTTTTGTTTGCTCAAAATTAAGTTTTTTAACTGAATATTTAAATATTCCATTTTTTGTTAAAAATTGTTCTTTTTTTTGTAAAAAATTAATGTATTATGTTGAAAATTCGTCTTTTTCTCGTTTTTCCACTTAAATGCGAACTCAATTAATAGAACTCATTAAGAAAATCCACCTACTTTTTGTTGAAAGTTAATTCTTTAATCATTTTTGTTTGAAAAGTCTACTACTATAATTTTTGTTATAAATTCATGTTTTTTTGTTGAACATTTTATTATTTGGCTGAAAATTTAATTATTTTGATAAAAATTCATCTTTTTGGTTTAAATTTAATTGGCTTTAGTTGAAAATTTAACTATTTGGTTGAACATTCGTCTTTTTTGGTTAAATCCAACTATTATGATTTAAAATTAAAATCTTTTTTGGTTGAACTATCAATTATTACATTTTCGCTAAAAATTCATCTTCTTGGTTGAAAATTTGACTTCATGGTTGAAAGTTGCACTACTTTGTCCAAAATTCATTTTTTTTTGTTGAAGATTCATCTCTTTAGTTAAAAATTTAACTGTTTTGAAGAGAGTTCGTCTTTCTGGTTCAAAATCCTACTAATTTTGTTAGAAAGTTCATTCTTTTTGAAACAAAAAGTCTGCTGTTTCGTTGGAAATTCGTCTTTTTGGGTTGAAAACTGAACTATTTTTGTAGAAGCTCTCACTATGTCGTTGAAAATGAAGTTTTTTGTCGAAAATCTACATCTGCGGATTGAAAATTTAACTATTTTGTGGCAAATTTGTTTTTTGGCTTGAAAATTCCTCAATTCGGTCGAAATTTTATTCTTCATTAACTGAAAAATCTTTCTTGGTTGAAAATTCAACTCTTTGTTGATAATTCGTCTCTTTGGTATGAAAATTCATCTTATGTGTAAAATTTTGATATATTTTGGTTAAATTACAACTGTTTAATTAAAAGTTATCTGCTTTGGTTGAGGATTCAACTATTTTGTTGAAAATTCATCTTTGTTGGTTGAAAAATCAACTATTACATTTTTCGCTGAGAATTCATATTTTTTTGGTTGAAAATTCAACTACTTGGTTGAAAGTTGCACTAAATTGGCGGCCACCTACGACTTTCAATAAAGTATAACAAATTTTCGTGACTCTAGAACCATAGGGTGCTATCTCACTTTTTTGACAAAAATAAGTAAAAGACACCAAAAGATAGTTTAATGCAATTTCTTCGCGTAATGTTATTCTTATTCTAAAAAACAATCTCTAAATTGGTAAAATATATAGAATGAAATATGAATAAGAAAAATTCGTAGAATCACAAGGTGCATTTTTTGCCACGTTGGCAGATTACAATCATGCAAATAGAAAAAAAGATTATGTACGTATGCTATATCCCAGGCTATCGAAAATGCCACATAGTTCACCTTAGCTGCTAAACTTTTTTTACGATTTTTTTTTAATTAAGGCAACATTGAAGGACACAACACGGAGGTTCTGTGAAAATTTGAAAATCTTCTGCCATTTCATTTATAAAGGAAAACCTGAAAGTATGAAAGAAGAGAGAGGTCCGATAGGTTAGTCACTTTCACTCGCTTTCGGTTGATCGACATGAAGTTGGAGCGTCTTCAATTGGTTTGTGTGTGTTCTTTGTATGTGTAGCTATTTGTATGAATTTATACTGATAATGCATTAATATGTGACAATGTTTTAAACATTTTAACCATCAAAACCTACTTTTTCATACATTACAATTGAAGAGAATGCCAATCTCATACTCATCATACAGAGTATCAGGGTGTTATCTCCATGCAATTTGCCACATTTTTGAGCCACAAAGTTCTGTCTGAAAATTCAATAATTTATCACAACGAAATTTTGGCATTCCCAAAGTTAAATCCTATATAAGTGTTCTAATTATTCTCACCCCAATCAGGTGAAAAAATTTGCTTCTTATTATCAATAAACGTCTTCACGTACAAACTATCCGATTTTGATAAGCCTGTCCTATAAAGTTGACAAAATCGAAGATAACACCCTGTGGTTCCAGGGTCACGAAATGCCACTCGACAGATATGGTTGAAGTGGTATAAAAATTAATTTTGGATCCGCGAAAGCGGATCGTTTTGATCTGTAGTTGATAATCAGAACGATATGCAACGGTTTGATATTCCGGGACCGGGATTTACTGTAAAAAACGTTTCATAAGTTAGTATATTTCTTACCAATTTATAAACTAAATTAACTTTTCGAATGACGAAATTGGAGTGAATATAGCATAGCCAGTGGTCAGGGATGGGAAAAGCCAGGGTATTGAAACCATGACCAGCTGTGTCACGATCCTGAGAATCGAGAACCCTCCTACTCCCTGGGGAAATGATACCACTTTGCAAGGGCGGAATGGAAATGACCCTAGAATCGCCTCGAGCCTGACTCTCTCGGGTCGTTCTTGGTCAACGACGATGAGGACCACCAGGTTTGGGATATCGAGACGATTTCGATCAGGGCTCATTGATTCTAATCTGTCTGTTTGACAAGTTTAAGCATGTATGACCTTTCGTGAAAATTGATTAAATTGCGAGACATTAAGGGAGGACATGACGATTTTTAAAAATGTTAACAATTATAATTGGAGCAGCTGCTAAGTCCACTTTTTGACGAAATTGAGTTTTATCAAAAAACCCATACTTTCTCGTTTTTTATAACTTATTTCTGTAAAAATTAGGGTTTTGCAACTTTTCCCCTTAAATTAAGTACTCAAATGTATTTGAATTATTCAGCAATTCAAAGAATTTAAACTAAATGAATTAAAGTAAACGTCCTAGTAATCGTGAGCGTAGTCCATGTAACCGTGATGCCAATTTTCTTGCTTTTTATCTGATTTTAATTCTTTGAAATTTCATTTAATACTAAAAAATGCTGAAAATACGTAAGTTCCATCATTAAATATTAATTTGAGATATTTTTTATCAATATATTTAAATTATAACCAAGTTTACCGATTATTGGGACCGTCACGATCATTGGGACATCTACCTTAATTATACTAAATATTCCTTTTTTTTAACAATTCAAAGGTTATGATAACTACTATTATTTTGTGTCATTTTTTTATAAAATACATAAAAAAGTGCATTTCATATATTTTTTTAACGATTTATACACTATTTTTATTTATAATACCAGGGAAAACTAAACGGTGCTAAGTCTATCGCCGTTTCCTTTAGATTATTACATGCACATATAGCGCAATATATTTTTTATATAATGGTTATTAAACCGATCTATCCACCTACACTGAAAAAAGATTTAGTCAATCGGTTGTAAATTGTTCCTTTAGAAAGGTTTCTTGCCTCTCCAGAGAAATTAGGTTGATTGGACTTAGCACAGTTTATCATTTCCCTCTTCAATTCTAAAAGATAAGTACACAAATTCTTTGTGAATTCGTCAATAAGATAGCCTTGAATTTATAATTTTTCATAATTTAGTGTACAAAGAATATTCGGCTCAAATGATTGTCCTTGTCATCGGTGCTCTCGGAGGTGCTAAACCATCACTGGTTC
>JAUMHM010000005.1:42839949-42854731 GCA_032362435.1 Melikaiella ostensackeni
ATAAATACCACATACAAAATTTTAATTATCATTTTTTAATACAATTTCTTCCATAGAATTCAAAAATAAAGGAATAATTTTGTTGTGCGAAGATTTAGTTTATAAAACTACTGATTTTTTAGGGCACAATTCTTTTTTCTTTAGTTTTTGATTTTACCGTGAAGCTCAAATTAAATCGGTAACATATTTTGACAGTATTGTTTCGATGTTAAGGTTGTTGACTAGCATGTGTAAATTTAGGTTTGTCAATCTTCCGTCAGTTTTTGATCTACTAGTCGTTTATATGTAAAGATAAATTATCAAACAAGCTTTCGTTCAGCAACCTCGGACCTCATCAGGATACATATGTAGTTATAGAAACAGACATTGAAGCAGTTGGAAAAAAACGGAGACTTAAAAATGGCTTAGAGTTAAGAGTGATAAAAATTATTAAAAGTTGAAACAGAAAGACATTATACTCGTAGTCATTATATGTAAGTTATATGATCCACTCCTGGACATGTAGTACATTTTTAGTCTTAAAATTTAATTATACTAAGGGCAGCACTCCTCTTCATCATCATTTTGGACATGTAGCCATGGTGAAGAGGAGCGCTACCCGTAGTCAAATTAATTTTTAACACTAAAATTGTACCGCATGTCCAGAAGTGGATTAACTAACTGACATATAATGACTATAATATCTTTCTATTTGATCTTCTAATTATTTTCATCACTCTTAACTCCAAGTTATTTTTCAGTCTCTGCTTTTTTTCAAGAGCTTCGATATTTGCTTCTATAACTATATTTGTATCTTGATGAGGTCGGGCGTCGCCAGACGAAAGCTTGTTTAATAAATTTTGTATACATATAACTGACTAGTAGATCAAAAATCGTTGGAAGATCGAAAAACCGAAATATTTTTATAGTGTTTGCAGAGGTCTTTCTTTTTCTTAAAAAAAAAACATCGACATCTTCCGTGGTTTAAGAGAAAAATGCTTTACAAAAAAATAATTATTATAAATGTCTCAAAATCATAATTAAAATCACAATGTACATCCACTCCTGATTTCTAGATACTTAAAATATTTCAGTGAGTGCACAAGATTTCAGTGACTTCAAAGAAATTTCAGAAACTTAATCGACTTTACGCCGTTAATATTTTAAAGACTTCTTCTTCGAGAATTTTAAAGAGAGCGTTCATAATACTATAAGTGAGGGAAGAAATGAGGAGTTGAAGTCTCGACCGACTGAATGTATACTGACTTCAAATGAATTCAGTGTCTTCAATAGAATTCAGCAAACTTTAGCACAAATGTAGCCCTGACCTCAGAAGTTGACAATCTCTCGTACGCATGTATTATATTCAAATGTGGCTAAACTAGGAGTAATACGATAAAGTATGAAGGAGGATTTCGTAGTTAAAATTAAAAATTTACGGCCAAGCAAAAATTCGTATCAGAAAATCGTTAAAAGCGATTTTGTAAGTCTTTTTAAAAGCAACAATTTTTCTTCTAAACTGTTTTTATCGATTCTTCAATAACATTTTCGATGAGTAAAATCTTAACCATTGGTTAAGAAATGTGGGTCAGCGAACTTGACCTTTCTGTTTGAGCCCTGAAAAAGTGTAAGAAAGCACAACTCAATCTGATAATTGTTTAGAAATGTATAATGCCTACAAACTAGAGGCATATAGACTGCAGACTACAAACTACAGCCAGACAAGTTCGTAAAAACCATTCTTCTCACTCAGGGAGTCTCAAAACTTGGAAATTGTGTGAAAACTGGCAAAGTCAAATTTTATATAAAACTAATACCTTCTCATTTAGAATTACAATGTAAAAAGTTTGTTGATACAGGATGGATTCACACCGGTGACCTGGGATATTATGATGAGGAGGGTGAAGTTTATCTGCTTGACAGAATAAAAATGATGATAAAATACAAGAAGCACCTATTATCCCCTTCAGAAATGGAAAGTGCTCTCGCAAAGCATCCTGAAGTAAAAAATCTTGTTGTGGTAGGAGTTTCACATCCAACAGATGGAGAGCACCCAATTGCTTTTGTAGTGAAAGCCAAAAATTCTAAGGTATATGAAATTAAACATGAAAGATTTAAATTAAGAATTTGTATATCTTATTACATCACGAACATAAAAAAATCCTTTTGCATCACTAGGTTACAGAAAATGACCTAATTTGATTCTGAAGCTGTCTCGGTGAGCATAAAATGATTCGAGGAGTAGTATTCGTGGAGGATATTCCATATACGCTGTCAGCAAAAATCAACAAACCGGAGTTGTTGAAAGCCTTCAACATGAATATTACTTTGCCAGGAATGCAATATCTGTAATATGCGATGTTAATAACAGTTAGTAAAAGTATAATATTATTTTCTGTCTTCTTCAATATTATTTTGCTTTCTTGAAATATAATTTTTCAGAATAATGCTTTCTTTGAAGTCAATTTGTGAGAGTCCGCATGGTATAGAGTAACGTATATGGTTATATAGCTCGATAAATTATTTGCAAGTTAAGCCAAAAACGAGCCCTTTAGGTTAAAAAACGAGTCTCAAACCCAAAAATAATAATTTTAGCCCTGACTTAGAAAAACGCGAATACCTCCTAAACTAGAACAGGCCAAAAGAGCCATTTTCATGCGTGCGCCCATTTTTCAAAATTTACATTAGTCTCTATTTTACTGTTATAAATTATAATTTCATCGTACATAAATTATATTTTGTACAGAAGGAGAAAGCTAGATATGTATTTTACTACCGGCACATGACCAAAAACTTAAGCAGACTTAAGAATTACACGTCCTTTAATTATATTAAGTATCGTACAATTTCAAAGTTTTATAGGATTCCAATTTTTGTTTTACATTTTGAGTAGTGCGTTTGAGTCTTCTTAATTTTTTCCAGATGTTGAGATACCATTTTGCAGGAGATAATTTATTTAATGTACACCTATGATCAGAATGTTAATATTTAAAAATATATGTTAAAGAATTAGGAAGGATAGGTTAGTAAATTAATACATTTTCAAGAACAGTTGACGTGAAGGACATCTTGATGAGGAACCTGCTGAAGAGTCTCAAATTAGTTAAAAAATATGATAACGTGAATCAGGTGGTTACCTTATATTACCTATCTTGAAACTACTATCTCTAATATTCGCCCTTTTTATAATGGAGCTTACATTAACTTATTTCTTTACATTGAATATTAAGAGTTTTTTAATTATTAATTTTATCTTTGGTAAGTTTTATTTATAATGTCTTATTACATCAATATCGCAAGTAATAAAATTTCCACGGAATGAATTTCGGTTAAGTCTTTTTAAAATAGGCCTTGTTTAGGTTCACCGAAATTTGGTAAGCGTAATCAAAATATTTTTGTTGTGCCTAGACACTTCAAAAAATATTTTATTTTGTTTATAATACTTCACAAATCATTTAAAGATTGATGTGTATCATAGGAAAAAAGCATTTTTGATTTAAATAACAGTTCAAAAGTTTATATAACAGTAATAATTGCAATATATAGCAGTGTTTTTAATGATAATCAATTAGATATACTTCATAACATTCTAGGAAAAAGCATTTTATTGGATTAATTTTTAGTCAGCAATATATGTAAATATATAATATAAATAAAATGAAACCAAAAACTGGTGTTTGGTGCGTGCACAAAAGGTGCTACTACCTAATCATATTAAAATTTTAGCTAACAATAATTTCTATTTTATTAATTTTAAGGATAAAAAATGTCAATATATATAAGCTAAGAAGAGTAAGTAAGTGAACTAATCCATTTTCAAGAACACCCGACGTGAAGGACTTGTTGATAGGGAACCTGTTATGAAGTCTTCAGTCGTTTATTCTGCATGATCGATATTTATTCTTAGAACATAAAAATTTTGAGATTATTATAATCTCGAATTATACATTACGTCAATATTTAGTCGTGAGGAAAAAATTCGATATGTTAGTATCTAATTTTTATTGTTTTATGGATCCACAATATATTCCACAATACATTTAAATATCGCTAAATATTGGTTATTTTTTTTGCACTTTATTATCTGTTTCGCAAGACGTGCTTCTTCGTTTTACTGACTTATCGATATAATAGAGTAAACCTGTTTGTTACCTTACACTATTTTATGTCTAGCATCACTAATGCTCAAAACGCAGTTTGCATAATTCCTTCCATTTGAATACTATAAGTTTCGTTCAATTATTAATATATTCTTTGGTAAGTTTTATTTTATAGTATAAGAAATTGAAATATACAGCAGTGTTGTCAATGCTAATCAATTAAAAATATTTGTATATAATTTTAGGGGGAAACATTTTAATTGATCGATTTATCACCAAAACCTTTTTTCTTACAAGGAATAATAATTGAGTGCTTTGTCAGATACTCGTATTAATTTGAAATGACTACACAGGTAACTTATACTCTTTTTCAAACTGAAACAGAAATAAATAATTATCCAATATATTCCCAATGAAAACTTGTGTAGATACGTCTTTTTTGCTTTTCAGAGTAAAACCTCAATCGAAAATTGCATACTCAAAGGATCAAAAGCATTTTTGCCCGAAAGAAATGGACATGTAGGAAAAATCATGTTGGATGTTTTAAAAGAAAAACCCGATTTCATTGGCATAGTAAAGTCCACTTTGAAAATACATGAAATACAAAAGCAGCTGATAAATAATAAAGGATAAACTTGGTTTTTGTTGATAAATTACAGATTGATTCAGCGACAGGAGAAACTGTTACGTATCGAAAATTGGCCGATGAAAGTATACGATGTGCATTGTGGCTAAAAAAGGAAAATATTGCTGGTGGCGACGTTGTTTCTATTTGCAGTCTAACTAGTATTCCATTATACGCGCCTTATTTCGCGACTCTCTATGTTGGGGGAATTGTGAGTGTATGTCCTCCGCAACTTCCTCTAGGTTAGTAGTCACTTAAAAAAATAAAGACGAGATCACTTTTAAGAAGATAATGCAACTTACAATAGACAATCATTTAGTAAGAGCACAGCACGCGAAATAATTTATTTTTATTCATTTATTTATTACATGAATTATTTTTACATACATCAGTATTCCTAATTAATGATTATACTGGTAAAAAAATGTCACCTATAAATCAATATGTGTTCATGAAATGGGACGTGTCATTTCCGAAGTAGGTTTTTGTGCTGAATGCGAAACTGACCTCCATTTTTTGCATATACATAATAAATTCTTGAAATAACCGCAAGAAAATTTGATAACATGCACAAAAATATAGTTTGCTAGAAATATGATACTCAACAAAATATTTGAAGGGTCGTCGGGTGAAAGAGCTTAAGTGCCAAATTTTAGAAAGGGGTTTTATTGGCTTGAAGTAATTGTTTTGACCTAACTGATGTGCCAAGGTTAACCACAAAAGTGGTTGCTTCTTTGAAGATGTTCCTTTCGCGATTCAATAGAGTAAACTAATAGCTCAAAAATAATTCTTCTTTTTCAAATTAAAAAAAAAAAGCTATGAAACTCTTTCAGAGTTAAAATCGACGCTTTTTGGGACGTACTGTTTTTTGATAAGGGTTTTTTCGAAGATGGTTACTTTTTTTTAAACGCTCCTTTCGCGATTCAATAGAGCTGAGTAATAGCTCGAAAGTATTTTCTTGTTTCCTTTTCAATTGAGAATAAAAAAGTTATGCAATTCTTTCTGTGTCAATGTCGGCGTTTTTTGGGACGCGCCTTTCCCTTGACAAAATATTTCTCGGAGACGTTGTTTTTTTAGCATCTTCCTTTCATGGTTCGATAGAGCTAAGTAACAGTTCGAAAATACTTTGAAAGAAAAAAATAATTGTGTTAAAGGTGGCCATTTTTTTGTGTCTCCTGTAAAATTCGCGTTTCAGCACTTACGCCCTTTTACCCAGCGACCTTTCATTTACTATTTCTCAATCAAATATCGGTCCTTTTTTTTCATTTTTCAATGCACAAAAATCTTTTAAAAAAATGTATGGCTCCAGTACAATTCGTTTGCAAGGTACATGACAGAGAACACATCTCTTTCTGTTAAGTACACAATTTCACAGTTTATGTTTATTTTAGGCTAATCATTATTATTATAACACAATCAAACCCTTTATACTCTTTCAAGATCATAGTTTACTCGTTCAGTTCTGTAAACTCGAATTCTGTTGAATTCATTGGAATTTTTTCAAAGTGAATTTAAGGAAGTTCAAGTAAATGCACATGAATTTAAGCGTTTTCAAGCGTATTAAACAAAAAACTCAAATGAATTCAAGCGAATTATTAATAATTCAATGGAGCTCCAGAGAATTTAAATGAATTCCAAATCATTTAAGAGAATTTCAGAGAATTAACCGAAATCGAGAGGATTAAGTTAATTCAAGTAGATTTCAGAGAATTCAAGAGAACTCACATCAATTTCAGGGATTAAAGTAGAATTCCAGTATAATGATTCGCCCTGAATAAGCATAAACAGTAAATTGACTACTTTACATAAAGAGATGGTTTCTCTGTCATGTATCTTGCGATATATTTCTTCAAAATATTTTGCTATCATCTCAATAAATGTTTATTTGTTTATTTCACTGAAATTTTTGTTCTATTTGTTGCTTCAGAAAATTCGTTCAAACAAATATTTTTGTTGGAATTAAGAAAATCGTTTCTACTGTTAAGGCAAAATATGAAAGTCGGATTCGCATTTAGTACGAAAAACTACTTCGGAAATGAAACATCCCATTTCATGACACAGTTCAAATTTTATTGACCAGATTATATACTAGACGGATGTCTTCTCTAATCATGCAAACTTTAAATGGATTGCAACAGCCAACCAAAACGTAAGAATTAATGATATAATAATTTACGTCAAATTTCAGAAAATCTGAAACATTACTTTAGTGTCGTCAGGCCCAAGATTGTGTTTAGCATTGGAGAAGATGCTGGAAAAATCATAGATATACTCAAGGAAGTGAAACTCGAACATACTAAAGTTATTATATTTGGAAACTTGTCTGGATTCGAGTCCCTTAATGAATTTTTAGAGGAACAAACTTCAGAAGAAGTTGAAAATTTCCAGTGCAGCAATGTTAATCCCCATGATACTGCTATGCTATTAATGTCTTCTGGTAGTACTGGTATGCCCAAATCTGTAGAATATTCTTATGAAGGACTGAAATATTTGAATAGTTTCATTTTATTCGAACGCGGTGAGTCAAAAAATATTCTCGGATCTTGGTTAACACCATTATGTGGGATTACGCCAATGCTCCTGAGTTTTCGCAGCTTTCTTACTGGCTCGCCAATTCTCATAATGAATCCACGAAATATTGAAGAAATGTGTGCAATAATAGAGGAGTATAAGGTAAATAAAATAAGTTTCACATTCACATTTTAAATCATAAGTTTGTCAACTCAAGCTTTACCTAGAAGATGCAACTTGATTTATAATTTTGATACAACTTCTGAGTTAAAATTAGTTCTATATGGGTCTTAATTTTCTTATTTTCTTTTTTGTTTAGGTGCAGGACATGTTTCTAACCGGGGATGTAGTTCAAAAGTTGGCTGTGTCTGATGCATTAACTAAGTATAATCTGTCCTCTCTGATGATTCTTTTGATTGCGGGAGCGAAAGTAAGGATAGAAGCTTTGAAAGCTGTCAAAATTGTCATACCCAACTGCCTAATAAGGGTAAACTATGGTAGGAAATTACAATTATATTTAATCATGCAACCCTCGATTTAGGATTTACATTAAAACCGAGGGGCGATATTGGAGGCGGCGAACGTAACTTTACGCTTTACGTTACTTTACACGTCACTTTTCTTTACAGGCTCCACTGAGATAGGAGGAACTATTCTCAGAGACTTCCGTTATGAAAAGAGGGGTTATGTTGGTACACTAACGTGGAATACACAGATGAAAGTTGTCAATTCAAAAACTGGAGATAGCTTGAAACCACTGAAGACTGGTGAACTTTGCGTAAAAAAGCAATTCATGATGAAGGGGTACTATAATAGTCCAAGCGTTACTAAAGAAGTTATTGATTCGGAAGGTAAGAGTTTGAAATCATTCATAAAAATGAAGGCCGTGGCTATTCGTCCAGCTTTATAGGATGATTAGCGAAAATTTTTCAAACTTGAATGAGTGGTTTTGTCCGTCCCGCCTTGGCTATATGTCGGAAAAGCTGGAAGACTGGACATTTCAAAAGAACCTTATTGATTCAAGTGTAATCGCGGTATCAACTTCTTTCAGTAACTAAAGACATTACAGTTCGTCGGCGGCTTAAGACCACTAGCGCACTGTTTAGAGTTCAGTCGAGAACAGGAATCAGTCCTATACTCGCAACAGTAAAGAATGATCAGCCAATAGATTTTATCAGGGCAAATTGATCAAACAACCACCGCAGGGTCTCTCTGGGAGCGACTGCCATCCAAGAAAATGAAACTGACTCCCAGTAGAACTACGGTAAATCTCACCCATGGTCACGCCTCACAGTTGTGAGATGGGTGACCACATGGTACGGTGGAATCACGATGAAGGGCTGGCGAAACCCTCGTGATTATCAAGAACAGGGAGCGATCCAAGAATGACAGCTGTTTGTATCCTTCTCGCAAGTACCTTGGCATTTTCCTGTCACGCGAGTATGAATTCGAGGTTACGAATCAGTGATGGTTTCGCACCTCCGAGAGCACCGATGCCAAGGACAATCATTTTAGCCGAATACTCTTTGTACACTCCCCGCAGCTCCCGTAGAGAGCCGCAATACACCTTCCCCCTTTCCTTCTCCTTGACTGTTGGCATCGGTCGAAGCCGAGAATTGGATCACGAACATTGACTGTTTCTCTTTGTCAAGCTTTGTCAAGTAGTACGATGTCAGGCCTTGAGTGCACAACTTTTAACCTGAAGTCGAATTTCTAGTCAATTTTTCACAACTCGTTCTCGACAATTGACTCTATCTCACTTGAAGCGTTCGGCAGGGCAGTGTCGCGGTTAACACCATAGGATCGACAAAGGTGGTAAGAAAGCACTCCTAGGGCTATATTATACCTGTGGAGAAACGTCGTTCCCGCGTGAGTGGAACACCTGGATACTATGTGCCGTAGGTGCTCAGAATGTGCGTGACACGCTCTGTACTAGTCGCTGGGAACTTCTTCACGTGAGATGCGGTTACGGTATACCAAGAAGGAAATGGCACCGTCCTGACACGCAAAATAAAACTCTTTGTGCTTGAGTTAAGTCCGGATGATTTAAGGGAAGCAAGGGTTAACTCTATCGACAAGGAGTGATTTTTTACACTTCTGTGAAAGTTTTCGTGCATTTTCTTTTCGTGGACCTGTTCGAGGAAGTTGTTCACCTCTGCTTCGTTTACTGGGGCTTTTAGAAGTCAGGCATCTAGATGAAAGAATGCACTTCCCTCATTTCTGACGATGTAAGCTGTACCTAAAATAATTCTGTTATAAATACACTCGATATTTAAGAGTCCGCGCCCGCTTTTACGGCATGGGATATATAAGCTGGAAACGGACGAATTAATATGCAAGCTCTTCGGCATATGCATGATTTTACGTGTGACGATATCGAGGGCCGTGAGCTCGTGCTTCGTCCATGGAACCACCCCAAATGAATAGAGTAGAACCGGAACGACAAGCATGTTACCTGCAGATATCTTGTTCAAAGCCGACAGATAAGAAGACCAAATATGTCGAAAGAGACGCTTGTATCTGCTTCGGAGAGCCCCCTTTACTGACGTTATATCCTGAATGCGGCTCTCTAGCACGCCTAGGTATAGGTAGGTCTTTCCAGCGCCAGTGTGTCTAATAGCGCTCCTGTCCACGAGTTCAGGGTCATCGCTAACGCAAGCAAGTCGTCCTTGCTTCAAATGAATTTTGGCGCACTTGTCCAATCAAAAGTTCATACCAATTTCTCTTGTGTACCCCTCAACGATGTTTAGAGCGTCCTTGACATGGTGTGTCCCAGAAGCATAGATCTTCAAGCCATCCATATAAAATATATGGGTGACCTTATGTTCATGATGATTATATCCGCTGCAGATGTACCTACGAGAACTGCATGGTACAGGAGATAGTGGCAAAAGTGTGATGTAAAAGAGGAGAGGGCTCATGGTGTCACCCTGAAAGAAGCCCCTCTGAAAGGCGACGCTGTTACTTGTCACACGATGTTTTTCAAATGAAATAGTAAATCTGGTTCTTCAAAGGGGTATCAATCTCTGTATGCATCCCACTATGTGTGGATAAACATTCAAGCCTTCTAACAGAGAGCGATAAGTCTATGGGAGGTTGAATCGAAAGCTTTCTGGTAATCAATCCAGGCGTTCGACAGATTGCGATTGTAGGCTGCAGCGTCTTTGCAGGCGCTTCTGACGATTAGCAGGGTTTTCCGACAGCCTGCTACGCCTCCTTCCGATCTTAGTTGTTCATTGATCTCTCTCCACACAGGTCCAATTGTCCGAACAATCCTGTCGTTCAGGATAGCTGTAAAGATTTTATACCGCGTTTTCAGAAAAGTTATTGGCCTGTAGTTGCTTGGGTTGAACAAGTTGCCTTTCTTCGTAGGAGTACAGTGCGTTCTAGCACCAGCCACTGCGGAATGCGCGTCTTCGATTTTAAATATGAGGTGAAAATCCGCGCCAGATGTTGGTGTGTAGAAGTAAACTTCTTCCACCAGAAGTTCTTGATACCATCCGGTCCGGCAGCGGAAAGTTCTTCATGCCTCTCAGTACTTTCTTCACCTCTTCGGCAGTGATTGGTGGACATTGTTCATCAGACGCTATGAGGTTGGCGCACAGCTCCTTGAAACGCAAGATGTTCTCAGTGTCTATATGCAATGGGTGTTGAGCTTCATGAATCTTTCACCAAAATGTCTCTACCTCCTCTGAAGTAGGGGGATTATTGACAGAATCAGGGGGATCGCCGAAGAGGCGCGATGAGTCAGCGAGAAACTGTTGAATCTTCCTGATCCATCCTTCCCTCTGCTGTATTATCCTTCTGGTGTCAGATAACACCCGTATTTTGTTAAGAATGTGCTGCTTGATAGTCAGCAGTTTTTACTTGTTCAATGTGTGATGGTAAATCCTCAGTTCATGAACGAACTTTTGGGCCCTTACCGTAAAAGGCTTACCAGGTATTATGTAGTCAATCACACACTGAATACGGGATGCGTTCTGTCTAGCCCAGCCAATTTTCTTGTTCACCTGATGCAAGCGCTTTTTGGTCTTTTGATCTATCGTCAGCTTGACCGTTCAATTTGAATTGGCCACAGCTCTCGCCGCATCATAAGCTGAAGAAGTGATGGTACAGAGGTTGGACTCCTCCGAGAGAGCTTCACGGAGGGCATCATCCATTTCAGCCAGAACTTGGGGCTGAAGAGGAACCTTGATGTTGATGTTTCTCCTCGTCCTGAAATCGTCATCAACACTCGGGAATACCTGATTTCACCGCTTGTGGTTAATGCCGCTTTCATTTCTTCGTCTGCGGCTTGTTATTGCAGCTCTTCGGGAAGCTTTCCACGTATATGTCCTGTTTGCAAGAGGTTGTCAGCGCGGTTTTGCAACCTGTGTTGCGAAGCATGTGAAAGCTCTGGGTGATTCTGTCACCACAGAGTGTGCATGTGCGCCATGTAACCCCTGCGAGCAAGGATTATGCTGGCATCGTAATAAACTAGCAAGTCATCTCTGAGTCAATCCACCCACTCAAGACATCGACCCTCTCGCCGATCCGTCATCGTACTTCAATCCAAATTATTTGCAGCACCCCGAACTCTAGGGCGATCGGCACTGTTTGCCGACCCATTGTCGGATGCTCTGCGCGTTCGATCATTTTGAAACACATTCACAACTGAGTTTGGTGTCGTCATAGTTGTTCCCACGAGAAGCTAAGGAAAGGACTCGTTCTCCCTTGCGGAGTCCCACATGCAAGAGTAAGGCTGCATATTCTAGCAGGTTGCCCGGTGAAGAGACACCGTTTGAGGGCACCTCACCCAGGTGGGTAAAGTTTGAAGCACTAAACGTCCTCATGGCGTCATGCAAGGCAAGATTCGGTTCGGTGCTGGCCGAGCGTTATTGAATGTGGCGCGTCCAGGAATGGTTATTGGACTGCTGCAAACTTAGTCGAGATCCCAATAGAACACTTTAAACTGTGCAAGTCACATTGTGTTAAGTCATATTTGCGGCAAGTCACATTGCTGCATCTCTCATTCGGAAATTTGAAGTCTACAAAAAATTGGGGAAATTGCGGCAAATCATATTTTCGGTGAATTACATTTGCTGCATGTCTCATTGCGGCAACTCTCATTTGGAAAAATTTAAAGTCCACAAAAAATTGGCAAGAGCACAGCAAAACACACCTGTGATTAGTCACCAAAATAATGTAGCTTACACCCGTAAACCTTTTCAATGTCTCGTGGGGGAAAACAACTTTGTGATTGGTTACAAAAATAATTCAAGTCACTACTAATTTTTCCATATTTGTCGTGTGCTGAAAATTTTTCGAATGGAAGACGTGAAAATGTGACTTGCTGCGAATGTGACCTACTACAAATGTGACTCACTGCAAATGTAACTAGCCACAAATGTGACTTGACGGAATTTTGCCAATTTTTTGTAGACTTCAAATTTTTCCGAATGTGACTTGCCGCCAATGTACCTTGCATTCAAGCGTGAGCGACCGAGAAGCCGACACAGAAACGGGCGGTAGAGTAACGGGATACGAGTGTACGCGACTGCTGATTCAGATAATAAAAAATGAAGTTCTCTGCAAGCACTATCAAAGTATGTTTGTAATTTCGTCCAGGCTTTCGCAATAAACTAAAAAATAAGGAAAAAAATAAATATGCTTCTAAAAAATCAACGTTTTTATCAACTATATCTTCACGCAACAAAATGATTCCTTCATTTTTAGATTTGAAAAAAACTTGCATAAGAAACTGTCAGCGAAAATTTTCTCATGGGTATGAAAAGTGGTGTTACTTTGAAGTCTCTACATTTAAAACGTCCTGTGATACTGCACAGTAGAAGATAGGAAGCAATAGATAGGTACTGAATGAAAAAGTTTACGTTCTAAAAAAGGATCTTGTTTTAAGTCAAAGAGATCTTTTCTTAAGACCGAAAATAAGCTTAAATTATAACTCTTCGCAGAAACAATAACCTTAAATTCAACAATAAGAGACGAAGATAGCCTAATTTTAAGTGGTACTTAAATTAGGCTGTAACAAAGTAAGACTTAGTAAACACAAACCGATAAAGCAAGTATTTTTCCATGTTGGTACAAAAAAAAAGTTTTGACTTAACGAACTCGGTCTTGTTTTGTAAGTGGGAGGTCTAGTTTAGAGACTGAGAGGTCTTGTGAGCCAAAAAATCGGCTTAAATATATCTTTATGACTAAAAATGGGCTTAAATTAATGTGTTATACAAACAACCCGTAGCAAAAAAAAGGCTTCTTTTCTGTGTAGTTTGCATACCTAGCAGTTAGAGAAACTACTAAATAACCATTTGCAATAAGTACCTAATAAAAATATTAAATTATTATTTTTTGATGAAATTTCTTCCATGGAATTCAAAGCAGTCAGTCTACGGACTACAGCCAGACAGCTTCCTAAAAATCATTTTTTTTTCACTCAGGGACTCTCAAAACGAGGAAATTGGGTGAAAACTGGAAAACTCAAATTTTACATAAAACTAATACCTTCTCATTTAGAATTATAATGTAAAAAAATTATCAATATAGGATGGATTCACACCGGTGACCTGGGATATTATGATGAGGAGGGTGAAGTTTATCTGCTTGACAGAATAAAAATGATGATAAACTACAGAAAGCACCTATTGTCTCCTTCAGAAATCGAAAGTGCTCTCGCAAAGCATCCTGAAGTAAAAAATCTTGTTGTGGTAGGAGTTCCACATCCAACAGATGGAGAACACCCAATTGCTTTTGTAGTGAAAGCCAAAAATTCTAAGGTATATGAAATTGAAGATCAAAGATTTAAATTAAGAATTTGTATATTTTATTCCATTGCGAACATAAAAAGATCCTTTTGCTTCACTAGGTTACAGAAAATGACCTAATTCGATTCTCAAGCTGTCTCGGTGATCATAAAATGATTCGAGGTGTAGTATTCGTGGAGGATATTCCATATACTCTCTCAGGAAAAATCAACAAATCGGAATTGCTGAAAGGCTTCAAAATGAATAGTACTTTGCCATAAATGCAATATCTGTAATATGCAATGTTAATAATAATTAGCGAAATTATTATATTATTTTCTGTCATCTTTAATATTATTTTGCTTTCTTGCAATATAATTTTTCGGAATAATGCTTTCTTCAAATTCAATTTGTGAGCGTCCGCACGGTACGAGGGTGGGGTGAAAAGTTTCTGGCCTGATCAGGAAAAACAACTTTTTTCGTTTTTTTTTCACTTCATTTTTCAACATAATCTCCCTCAAGATTAATACATTTCTCATAAAGGTGCTCTAATGCAGTGATGCCATTTTTATAGACCGATTCGTCAAGTCCCTCAAAATATTCATTTACAGCATCGATGACTCCCTCGTTGCTATGAAATTTTTTACCTCCGAGCCATTTTTTAAAGTAAGGGAACGGATGATAGTCGCTGGGGGCCAAATCTGGTGAATATGGTGGATGGGGGAACAATTCCAACTTCAATTCGTTGATTTCAGCCATCGCAACGACCGACCTATGGGGAGGTGCGTTGTCGTGGTGAAACAAGATTTTTTTCTTCGCCAAGTGAGGTC
>JAUMHM010000005.1:42854831-42865275 GCA_032362435.1 Melikaiella ostensackeni
GACGAAATGTGACGTGATGGAGCCAAACCGGCTCCGGATTCGGATTCAGCGACCTCAAAAACGTAGGGTAAGCCTATACTGGTTTCTAAGGCTGAAAACTTTTTTTTGTGGAGCTGTGGTATCAGCAAAAATCAACTGCGGTAAGTAATCCTATCTGGGTGCATGGACACACTCACACTGTCAAAAGAGCACATTTCAATTTGACCAAACTGTGCTTTAATTTGTCTTCTAAAAGTCAAAGCGACACATCTCCTTAAACATGAAACAATTTCACCCCCGAAATCACTTTAACACAGTGCGCGGCCATGGATAATTACCGAAAACCTTTTAAAAACACTGAAGAGATTTATAAACGCGACAGTAATCTGGAACAATTGGTAAGTGAAGCTAGTGCTGTCTGCCGCCATATGGTCGATACTTCGCGTCGATCAATCGATTTCAAATTCAAATTTCAAGTCGCCTTTTCTGATAAATATTAATTTTAGAAAATGATTTCTTACAAACAGACATTCATAAAAATAAACATTGACAACTCTCCTCATCCCATCTAACATGATGATTCATTTTTACAAATATACAAAACTACTCGTACATTCCCTATAGAGAAGACGTTACGAGTATATTATTTTCTAACCACATTCAGAAACAACTTGAGAATCCAAACAACCTATTAACAGGGATTCCTCTAAAGATCTATCCTCGGTTGAGCATAAACGTACAAATATCTGAAAAATGAAGCTTTTAGTGGCCCATTGTAGAATTCGTTAGAATTTTCTCAAGCAAAATTCTCCAATAATTTCAAAGTTGACCCACATGTTTTTTTCAATAAAGTAAATTCAAAAAGGGATAAGATTCTAACACAAATGAAAAATCTCTCTCACAGGGGAAATTGTCTGGATTTGATTACAGGGACTTTAGGAAGGTTTGATATCCTTGAACTTGGACAATTCGAAAAACGTCGAGGACATCATACTAGTTCTGCCATCTGATTTTTTATTCAAGTCAATGAAATAAAGGATGAAGTGACTTAGAGAAATTATGAAAATTCTGTTATAGTAAAATGTCTATCAGTGGCCCAATGCTAACAATTTGATCAAATATTTTCGTTTCCAAGAAAGGAAACAATTTTTTGGGACCAACACCCATACTAGATTTCCATCCTACTGGGACTTAAAGAATTTACTTAAATTCTGCTACAGTAAAACGTGTGTTATTGGCCAAGCGCCAGACATTTGACAAATTATTTTCAGTTTTCAGACTCAAAACAATTTTTTGGGACTAACCCCGATACTAGATTCCAATTCTGCTAAGTCTTGAGAAATTTATTTGAATTCCATTACAGTTAAACGTGTCTTATTGGCCTAGTGTTTGCAATTTGAAAAAGTGTTTTCGTTTGCAAGGCTGGAAACAATTTTTTGGGACCAATCCCGATACTGGATTTCAATGCTGCTGGGACTTGAAAAATTGATTCAAATTTCCTTACAATAAAGCGTGTATTATTGGGCCAGTAACATCAAATTGACATGATATTTTCATTTCCAAGACTCAAAAACAATTTTTCGGGACCAACCCCGATACTAGATTTTAATGCTACTGGCACTGGGGAAACTTATTTAAAATCCATTACAGTAAAACATGTATCAGAGGCCCAGTGCCAGCATTGATCAAATATTTTCATTCCCAGGAATGGAAGCAGTTTTCTGCGACCAACCCTGATACTAGATTTCAATGCAGGGACGTCCACGGATAGTTCCCTAAGCCGCTTCTCTTCCCCTTCTCCGAGCGCAGTAGATATACAGGGGAGGTTCTGGATCTAAAAGTAAGACGGAGTCTAGGCCAGCGTTCATTTGTGCATGTATCCATCTAAGATAGGAAATATTAATGTTGACCAGTTGTAGAGGGTGTCATATTACAGTAAATATGTTCATTATAGGGAAAAAATTTCGAGGCCACTTCTTCGATGCACATTTACATAGCTGTAAATAGGAACATTCGCGACACTCCGAGGCTGAAACATTTTTTAAGCATTAATCAATTAAATCAGTGCAATTTTAATGATATGTAGACCCAGAGTATATTGCTCGATACATTCGCTTCTTGATATTTCAAAATGTAACACAATACTGTAAATGGTTTCAAGACTCGTGGTAAGACGGCATGCATTTTATACTCGTTCTTCTCTGAGCCTTCCATTTCATATATTATAGAAATAACAGTTCACCTTGTATTGTATTGTATTTTATTACTCTTCCTTTTACGGGTTTCAGGGCTCCTTTCCCTTTACATCTTTTACAATTTCACTTAACCACTTTGCCTTATAATTAACTTAACATTTAATCGCTTCGCCTCCTTATTATTTACAAGCTCTTAAATATTATCTTACAAGTGTGCGAGACCTTCCGCGGCTTCCATTTCCTCTTACCATTGCTCTTTAAGCTTTGCCAAGACACGAAACACTAATTTTCTCATACATTTTTCTCTTGTATCAATTTTGTTTTTTTTTTCTTCTACCATGCATTCTCCCTTCCCTTTTGTGTTCTCAACTCTTTATCCACTTTTTCCCCTGTCTACAACCGTTCAGTATCCACCTCACTCTTTCTACCACACTCTTTCCCCCATCCTTTTCCCCTGTACATCTCTCCAACACATGCTCCCATAATTCCCTTTCATAACCACATACCCTACACATTTTCATTTCTCCACTCATACAATATTTACACTCATTCATGCCTTCTTCCATTCTGAAACGTACCATCCTAGACCACCTGCACTCCTTTTTTAACTTCCCCAAATATTTTTGGATCCCTTCCATCTTAACCAATCTATACCACTGATTGTATTTTGGCTCTATAATCCTTTATCACCTCTTCTATTCGTGCTTCTTGGTAATTACCCCTTCTACTTCCTGCCACTCCCTCCAATCATCACACATTCTCCATTCCCTTCTAACTTGCCATCTCTCCTCCTCCCATCTTGAACGTCCCGTGTTACCTCTCCTCTCTCTATTTAGTATTTCCTGCAGGCATACTTGTGCAACTTTGCTATCCTTACCACTCTTTAGTTTCTCTTCGGAATTCCAGATCCTTTTTCTCTGCCTTATCACCAATTTTTTCTCTCCCTGTTTCTTCTCTCAAAATATAACCTGGCAGATCCAGCTCACTCTCATAACCCATCTCAGAAATCTCTCTTGCATGTCTTCTATCCTTTTATACTCCTTGCGCCCCCAAATCTCCACTCCATAACACATCACTGACCATAGCAGTGAATCAAACAGCCATATTCTCATCTTCCTGTCCTCTTTGAATCTTCTTTTCCCAATCCCTCACACTTGACCCATCACCTTGCTAGCAATTTCCATCCTTTTCTTCACCTGCAGATCATTTCCACCTCCCGCTTCGAACCAGAATCCTAAATAACAAAAGTCCTCTAGCATTTTCACCATATTCTCTTATTTCCTAGTACTGTACCTCCTTTTCCTTTCTTTTTCATTTTCTTTTCTAGGTCTGCTAACAATATGCTTAACAACGGGCTTAGCGGGCACCCTTGTATGAGACCCCTCCCTGTCTAGAACTCCTCTCCTTTCTGTTCCTCGATCCTCACCCTTGTCTTCGTCTCCGTAAAGACCTCATTTATCCTATCAATCAGCTCTTCGTCCACCTCCCCTTCTTTCATTGCCTTCCATAAAACTTTCCTATTCACCGAGTCGAAAGCTGCCTTGAAATCTATGAAAAGGAGACCAGTTTTCCTTTTTTCTGTCTCAGGTTGCTGTTGACTAGATAATTCAGAACGAAAATATCATCCACTGTCCCCATCCCCTTCCTGAATCCCGTTTGATTGTGTGGAACACTTTCTTTCTCTTCTACCTGTTCTTCTAATCTCTTCCTGAGCATATCCGCATATATTTTATACCTGACTGGCATGAGAGTGATTCCTCTATAGTCTTCCACTTTTCCACCCCTTCCTTTCTTCAATAAAGGAACTGCCAAAACTGTTCTCCACTCCTTCGACCATCCTTCCCCTCTTCATCCTCTATTACATACTTCCCTAATCTCTTCTCTAACCCTTCTTCCGCCAAATTTAATTGCTTCATTCTCCATCTCATCTCATCTTCTCTTGTCACCTTGTTTCTTTTTGACGTCTCAATTGCGTGATTCACCTCCTCTCTGGTAACCTCATTACCACCTTCCATGCCTCCCTCCTTGATCTTTCTACCTTCCCCCCTCACCTTGCTATCCACCCCTCCTAACAATTTCTTGAAATATATCGTGCATTCATCCATACTTATCTCTTCATTGATTTCTTTCCATCCACTCCTTCCTCTATTAATCACCTCCCATTCTCTTTGTTCCTTAATTGTATTCTCTACCTCCTCCATGTACCTTGCCTTCTCCTCCTGTCGTTTTACATTCAGTAATTTCTCGTGTTCTCGTTTTCTTTGAATATACACCTTTCTGTCTATCTCTTCTCTTCTCCAAATCTTTAACGATAACATCATACGCTCTTTACTCTCTACACATTCCACATCCCACCATCCCACCATCTCACCATCCTCTCTTCTAACAATAATCGGTCTATTCTGGACCGATGATTGTTAGTACGTGTCCGTGTGAGGTGAGCTAGTGTTAGTGCGTGTCTGTATGAGACATGAATTTCGTAAACTAGCTCGAGGTTATTTATTACTTCAATTGAGCTTGTAGCGCGTGCCTGTGTGAGGTGAGCTAGTGTTAACGCGTGTCTGTGTAAGACACGAATTTTCGTAAACATCTTCAAGGTTATTTTATTATTTCAGTTAAGCATTTAAAGGTTAAATTTGAATCCGTCCTCGTATTTTCTACTGCTTAATACAGTTTGTATGCATAAAAACAAGGATGTTTCATTGCTTCCTTATAGATAAAACATTTAATTAAGAAATTCCTGTCTTTATTTATTAATTGCACAATTGTGAAAAACGAATTTTGTGTACAAGTTCAACACTACTTATTATTTAAATTTAGCATTTCAAGGTTGTATTATGATTTGTCCTCGTGTTTTCTACTACGTAATATAGTTTATATGCAGAAAATAAAGATGATTTATTGCTTCTCTATAGATAATATATTTAATCGAAAAATTCACGTATTTACTTGATGTGTAAAAGATGCAGGTGTACAATTGTACTCGTAATTGGATATGAAGCAAGTGTGACATTTTGTTTTGTCTATGAATTTGATTTACTGTTTCCTCTGAATGACAAATTCAAGATAAAAAGGAAGATATATTCATAAACAAGGATACCAAATGTGCATCTATAAAAAGTGCGCTTTGCATTCATTTCTTTCAGTTTCAATCAAACATTTGAACCTTTGCTTTTTTCTTAATAACCAAATTTGACGTAAGCAATATTTTTCACAGTGAACATCAGTTCTTAACTAAGCCGCTGTGTGGCGTATTAGGTGCAACGTCTTCTCACAAGAGAAATTAATTATTAAAAATATAAAAAGGAGCTAAGTGTCAACTGCGATTTCAGTTTGTCACTGCATCAGCTCCGATCAGCTCGATCAGCTCGTTTTTAAAGTGTTTTGGGTGATTTCAATGAACACAATACGCGATTCTCGGGGATATTTTTCCTGTATATTTCTTATCTATACGTTTCGAGAATAATAGTAACCAGGCTCCAATAGCAGGTATTTTTGTGACCGACTGTCAGCATCAAACTGAAAAAAATTATAAAAAAAGAGAAAAACTTGTGAGTGATAAAATTAAATTATTTTGATCTGTGCAATTGTGTGCTTACCATTAAACAAAAATGAACCGTGATCAGAGTAAAAAAGTTATATCAATCATTCAGGAAGCATATAAAGCTTTGATAGATGAAGTTAGAGTTGACAAAATTATAAAATTGTTTAACTTTGGTACTGGAAAGATTAGATTGTTGAACAAAATTTTGAGATGTAATAGAAATGTATCTGTTGGGGAAAAAATACACACTCCAACAATAGGCATTTTAAAA
Organism: Melikaiella ostensackeni; assembly: GCA_032362435.1. Classification (NCBI taxonomy): domain Eukaryota; kingdom Metazoa; phylum Arthropoda; class Insecta; order Hymenoptera; family Cynipidae; genus Melikaiella; species Melikaiella ostensackeni. The sequence continues at coordinate 42,860,821 of JAUMHM010000005.1, forward strand.
GCGTACAATTAAGAAATAGAACTGAAAAAGAAAGGACGTTAATATAGTTGAAGGTTTGTCCACCATTTTGAGCCTTCTCCAGGTTTTAAATTTTTCTAAAGACAATATTATAAAGAAATAAGTAATATTTAAAAGTCAAATTTTTAAATAAGTAGGAGTTTTATTCGACGACCTCGAGGTCCGACATGGTACTTTTGTGAATTTTCTAAAATCTTTGAATTACTTGGAGGTCCTATAAAATCCCTTCAAATTGTTTGAATTCGTAGAAATAATTCTATTTTATTTCCTAAGGTTCTCTAGAAATCCTTTGAAATCTTTTCAAATCACTTGAAACCTTTGAAAATCATGAAAATCCATTAAAATAAGTACATAAATCATTTCAAATTCTTTGATTACAAATTAAATTGAACTTATCCACTGAAGTTATCTATAAACCATTCAAATCCCTAGGCATTTTTGAAATCCCTTTAAATCCTTAGAAATTCGATAAAATCCTCAAAATCTTGTGAGATTCTTTAAATACCTTCATAATTCGTTGAAACCTTTGCTATGAAATCGGTAGGAATCCCTTGAAATTTCATTCTCAAGGATTAAGTTATCTAGAAATCCTTAAGACTTTGCCAATCTTAAAAGATCCTTTTGCAATCCCTTAAAACTTTTTGAATGTCTTGAAATCCTTCGGAAGCCGAGTGAAAATTCTTCAACTTAATTCCGATTTGAATTGCCTCCAATTAGAGTATATTGGAGAGAAAGTGAAGAAATCTTCCAATGTCTCTTTTTCGAGGCAGAGCCAGAGTCTTGAGGCAAGTTTACGCTGACTTGAAATGCTGACATCATAAAAGTGAGACTTCATCTGATGTCTCGTCCCATTTTGAGACGCAGCAAGACACCGCCGTGTTGGAGTCGAACTCAAGACTAAATCGAGTCGTAGTCAAGTCGAAGATGAGTTGTTTACTTAAAAAAGCAAATCTACTTAGAACCATGATTTTTTCAGGTTGCATTCAATAAGAAACACCAATTTATATTCAACTTATTTTCTTTCTGTTCTTTAATCTTAATGATTTGTATTTCCAATATTTGCAATGTATATATTTTACAATCTAACAAAATTTATTTATTCCATACAATACATACTAATTCAACTCCCATTCCTCCGCTCACATATTATTCGCAACACTCACACACATACATACACCATTTTCACACCGTGCCTTTAACGCCTCACTCGTTATCTCATACATCGTTCAGTCTACTATTCGCTTCTATTTTGATTCAATAATAATAATAATCATTATAATTATCTATAATAACACAGCCACACAAAAAAAGGTCAAGAACTTTCAACGAGATTCATGTATTTTTATGCATTTTGAGTCGCTCGATCCGAATCTGAGGTCAAAATAGCACCTTTCATGATAAGTTTTCGACATAACCTCAAAAAACCTCATTTTTGAGTATGTGATGGAAAAATATGGGTTTATTATGGATTTCAAGCCTTCCATGGCTGTATGAAAGGACAGCTATTTTTTATTATAACGCACTCTTTCGCATTCGAGAGACCTTCGTAACGGCATTTCCCTTTTTTATTTTTTTTTCTGGGGTGAATCTCTCTTCAACGTCCAACAGTAGTCCGCCATTATATCTTCATCCCATCTTCCTTGATACCGTTGTTCCATCACTTCAATATCTTGATGGAACCTTTTACCCTGTTCTTTACTGTAGCCCCCAAAATTTTCAGTAAAGTATTCAACATGAGAATCCATGAAATGGAGCTTCAAACTCATTAAACACTTCAATTTTTTCAAACTATCGATCATTCTCGAAATCTCTTTCTCCACTCTGAACTTTTAATGTTTCCCAGAAATTGTTCAACAACATTTCTGAAATCGAGCCATGCTCTTTTCTCAGTTGAAATCATTTTATTATCAAAAACGTCGTCTTTTAATAGCTGTCGAATTTGAGGTCCATCAAATATCCCTTCTTTCAATTTAGCATCGGACAAATGGGGAAACTGAGACATATACTGAAAACATTGTTCCTCTTTATCTAGTGCTCTCACGGATTGTTTCATGAGACACAACTTAATATGAGGAGGTGGAAGGAGGAATTTTGATGGCTCTAATAATATGTCATTGATGACGTTTCTGGATCTTCTTTCCAGCGACATTCTTCTTGGCCGAACTTTCTTTTTGTAATGATTACTACGATCCCGGCTGTCCTATAAGCACAAGAAACAAGGATATGTTGTGAAATAAGACGGCTTTTGGGCTTCGCTTAGAAGAATCTATGAATAACATCCACTCTTTATCTTTGTAAACTCCTGGTTTCAAATCATTCATAAGTCCATTATTATCCGTGCAATAGACTAAAGACAGTTCTTGATCAAGATAAAAGTATTTCCCAAAATGCTGTTCTCTGTTCCAATGAACACTTGACTACGTTCCTTTTGCTAAATTCCCTTTTTTTACGAAGCTGAAGCAAGGTATTTAGGGCCATCTTCAGGTAATCTCAAATCTCGAATGACGTCATTTAATTATTTTTAGGTCCACGTCTCTAATGCGTCCACGTCTCGTTTTCATGTCATATGTAGTGTATTCGTTATCGGTTGTTTCATATTTAGTATCGGAATCTTCACTACTGCTTGTGCGTTTCTCATGTTCTCACACTGCTTTCGTTTGTTTATTGTTGGAATGAGAGGTGCCAGCGTCTACTGAAATGTCTGCAGTTTCTTTCATTCGTGGTTCTATTACCGAAGAGACTGTATTATAAGTAACTGCTTTTTTGGTGAAGATTCCCCATTTCTTTGCATCGTTTATGCAGAAGTAATAATCCTTTGCACTTTGCGGTTTATTCCAAATTGCTGATACAATAAGCTTCAAGCTTCCATTGTTTCCACTATCTCCGCATTCGTAGAACATTGCATGATAAGCGGAGCATATAATAGGTATAAGGAATCCAGCTTTCATCTCGTTTTGGAAACTTAACGTTAAAGTATTTTGTATACATGTCCCAAATTTTTTGAGTAATGTTCTTCCGATATTTTGGGATTTCATGTTTCGTACAAATGTAACAAAATTTATCCTGATTGATTACACGACTGTGCGTTTTTTCAAGTTTTTTTTATTTTTCGAAGCCATGATTATTTTAATCCCCGCACGTTAAGGATCCTGGCCTGGTCGCAGATGAGTCAACTGTCCTGGGGGTGATAACCCTCATACCTCCCCAGGGCCGAGTATGAGGGCTTTCCGACTTTGATGGGGACAATGTCAACTCATCGTCTGACACACTACGGCTTCATTCTCACACCCTAACGTCCCCCTGCAGGGCAGCGCGCCTTTGCTGGCTTCGTTACTGATGGGGCTGGAAGGTGAATCATTCTAAACATCCCTTTTCAGGGCAGTTGTCATCACCCCCAGTACCTAGTGCAGCAGCAGGTATTGACAGTGAAGTTTTGAGTAAATTCAATAAATGCAAATAAATGGACTGGACACCTAAGTCCGACGATTTATGAATTAATCATAACACAAGAGGCTCAGAACTCACGATTCACAAGAAACGAAGTAATTTTTCTTACGAAAAATATTGTGAGGAAGAATTTTCAAAGACAAGATGGTTGTCGTAAGGTATTTTTTTAGAGTAATGTCTGAAATTTGTGTTATTATGTTGATTTGACTGAAAAACTAGGTTCCGCGACTCAAAATCCATAAAAATACGATGCTGTCCTACAAATTGCCGCTTGAACAATATTTTTTGGAAGTTATGTTAGAGAATTTGTATTAATATTACTAATTTGACTTTATTTTTAAATTCAGCGGCTTGAAATCCATAAAACCATGTTTCCCATCACATATTCAAAAATGAGGATTTTTGAGGTTAGGTCCAAGACTAATCGTGAAAGGTGCTATTTTGACCTCAGATTCGGATTCAGCGACTCAAAATTTTTCTCCATGTAGACCTTCTTACACCTTTAGCTTCCTCATTCATAGATTTTTAATTAAAATTTTTATATGCATACGATTTTGCTCTTTATCCAACAAACTCTGTTATAATTTTACCCTCACATTCATCTTCATAAGTCCCAATATTTTTTAATTTTTTAATGGCATTCCATAAACATTAACTGGACGATAATGTGATGTGTCAAATTAATGAATATCAAGCTAAATGTAATATAGTAATGAATGTTTGGAACTGTGAAATGGTAGATGAGACCATCAGTGTCGGTATAAAGCAATTTTGCACGATTTCCAAAATTTTGGTAGAATCTCGTTGTAATGAAAATCGTGGGATACTATTTTCGAGAGATCGAGAACAGCAAACTTTAGCCTAAACTTTAGAATTCTGTAAATTTTAGTTATCTTTAGACCCAGAATCATATACTCTTGCGAATTTCTGTAGTGAACTACATAGTTTTTCTTTGGAAATAAGATCGTTATTAGTTTTGGTATTTAACAT
>JAUMHM010000005.1:42867968-42880777 GCA_032362435.1 Melikaiella ostensackeni
TAACATCCAACAGTAGTTCGCCATCATATTTTCATCCCATCTGCCTTGATATCTTTGTTCCATCACTTTGATATCTTGGTGGAACCTTTCTCCCTGTTCTTCACTGCAGTCCTCAAGGTTTTCAGGGAAGTATTCAACATGAAAATCCATGAAATGTAGCTTCAAACTCATTAAACATTTCAATTTTTTCAAACTTCCGACCATTCTCGAGACCTGTTTCTTCCATTCTGGGCTTTTAGCGTTTCTCAGAAATTGTTTAACGGCGTTTTTGTAATCAAGCCATGATTTTTTCTCAGTCAAAGTCATTTTAATAACCAAAACGTCGTCTTTCAACAGTTTTCGAATTTGAGGTCCATCGAATATTCCTTATCTTAAATTAGCATCGGACAATTGGGAAAACTGAGACATTATATTCTGAAAACATCGTTCTTCTTTATTCAGTGCTTTTACGAATTGTTTCATTGGACCCAACTTGATGTGAAGAGGTGGAAGAAGGACTTTTGATGGCTCTACTAATGGGTTATTAGTGACGTTTCTTCATCCTCGTTCCAGTGACATTCTTTTCGGCAAAATATTTTTCTTATAATGATTACCACGATCTCGGCTGTCCCATAGATACAAGAAACAAGGATACGTCGTATTTCCTGATTGTTGTCCCAGAAGCATTATGAGAACTTTGAAATCTCCACAAATTTGCCATTTATCTTATTCGTACCTGGTTTTTTCCAAGACGATTTTCATGTTACTGTAATTTTCATTGAGTTTTGTTGAATGAGATATTGGTATCGATGCATACTCCTTTGTGTTGTGCAATGAGACGACCTTCAGGCTTCCTTTAGAAGATTCTATGAATGACCTCAACTCTCCATCTTTGTAAACTCCTGGTTTTAATTCGTTCATAAGTCCATTAATATTCGTCCAATAGACTAAAGACAGTTCTTGATCAAAATGAAAGTATTTCCGAATATTCTGTTCTCTGTTTCGATAAACACTAGACTTTGTCTCTTTTGCTTAATTTCCTTTTGCTTTCAAAGCTGAAGCTAGCAGAGCCCTAACTAGACTTTGTTGCTCCCGGTGCGACTGGATAATTTTGCGCCCTCCTCCCAAACGCCACGGGACAATATTTGGATATTTGCGCCCAGACAAACTGGGATAACCTTTTTTTTTTATAAAACGTTAGTTGAAAAAGTTTTAATTTGGTCCCGTTTGCGCCCCCTAGTGACCGGCGTCCGGTGCGAGGGCACCGACGGCACCGCCCTAGTTACGGCTCTGGAAGCTAGGTGTTCAGCGCCATCTTTAGGTAATCCCAACTATTGAATTAAGTCATTCAATTCCTCTTGGGACCACCTCTCTGAATGTCTTGTTTTTGTGTCATATGAAGTGTACTCGTCATCAGATGTTTGAATGAGAAGTGCCAGCGTCTACTGGAATGTCTGCAGGTTTTTTCATTTGTGGTCCTATCATCGAAGAGACTGTGTTATAAGTTACTGATTTTTTATTGAAAATTCACAATTTTTTCGCATCGTTCATGCGGAAGTAATAGTCACTTTCATGTTGCGGTTTCTTCCAAATTGCTGGTGCAATAAACTTCAAGCTTGCATTGTTTTCACTTTCTTCGCATTTGTACAACATTAAATTGCAAGCGGAGCATATTATATGAGGAGCTCAGCTTTCATCTAGTTCTGGAAACCTAATGTTGAAGTATTTTGCATGCATGTCCTGAATTTTCCCAGGAATGTTCTTCCGATATTTTGGGATTTTATATTTCGTACAAATGTAACAAAATTGATTCTGATTGTTTTCACAACTATGCGTTTTTTTCAACTTTTTTGTTTTGGAAGCCATGGTTATTTCAATCCCCGCACGGTAAGGATCCTGGCCCGATCGCAGGCGAGTCCACTGTCCTGGGGGTGATAGCCCTCATACCTTCCCAGGGCTAAGTATGAGGGCTTCTCGGCTTTGATGAGGACAATGTCAACTTATCGCCAGACACACTACAACTTCATTTTCACGTCATAATGTTCCCCTGCAGAGCAGCGCAACTTCGCTGGCTTCGTTACTGACTGGGCTGGAAGGTTAATCATTCTAAAAATCTCTTTTCAGAGCAGTTGTCATCACTTCCAGTACCTAGCGCAGTAGCAGGTAATGACACTGAATATTCAAGTAAATTCAGTGGTTGCAAATGAATGGATATTCCAGTCCGAAGATTTATGATTGAATCATAACACAAGAGGCTCAGAACTCATACTTCAGAAGAAAGGAAGGAAGCTCACTTACGATAAATGTGATGAGAAAGACTTATCTAAGAGAAGTTTGTTTCAATATAGTATGCTCTTAGAATAATGTAAAATATTCGTTCGTTATTATGCAGATTTGACTTGAAAACTGGGTTCTACGGCTTAGAATCCATAAAAATGCAATGCTGGCTTACAAGTTGCGCCTAAAAGATTTTTTTTTAGGTTATATCATAGAATTGTTAGTTGCATAACTAATCTGGCTCTATTTTTTAAATCAGCAGCTTGAATATCGTTAAAAAAAAATGTTTTTCCATCACATACTCAAAAGTGCGATTTTTTGAGGTTGTGTCAAGAACCAATCTTGAAAGGTGCTATTTCGATCTCAGATCAGGATTCATCGACTCAAAATACATAGAATTATATGCGTTTCGTCAAAAGTACCAGACTTTTTTTGTGTGGCTGTGTAATCAGACCGACTTCTTGGCTGCCTTGTGATTTCTCATCAACTCTTGATCAAAGTTCGAGTCCATTTTCCAGGTTCCTTATTCCACACTCTTCATCTTGGTTTCAGGTACATATAAAATATCAAGCTTTCTTATGCGCTCTGTATCACGCAATATCCTTTTCTCAGGATCATTTACGCCTTTAACATTCTCAACACCCAATCTCCATTCATCGACTGAAACTTTCAGGAAGGCTTGCCTTTCATCAATTGAAGTGTCAATTCTATCCGAGGCTACTCGAGGCTATTTGCATTGTTCATTATTTGAAGTATACGCTCACCTACAAACTTGATGCGAAAAGTGTTTTCCCTAAGTATAAACTTTTGGTCAAACTAAGCAGCTTAATCGCCATGAGGTGGTGTGTCCATTCATAACATCAGTTCCACCAAACTTCGCATATATCTCTACCTGAAATAAAATATGATGCCTTTTTCACGAATAGAATCTCTGTCGAATGGAGGATACTTTTATTTCATTTGACATAAATCTAGAATTCTTTTTTTTCGCTGAACTTAATCTTTTAGGAAATTTATCTCTTATCTAAAATGTCATTCTCGAAATAAAATACTCATAGTTCATTTTGTTGTCATTTAAAATATTCTAAAACATTGGTGTTACGCAAAGCTTCTCACAAATTACTGAACGTCACGTTTACCATTTTAAGGCCGGAACTTAAGATAAAAAAAAGTTAACTGCGCGTACAGAAATTCCAAAAAACTCCGAAAACATTGAAAAATAAAAGCGTTAGAATCAACAGGCAGAAATTTTGAATGTATTTTCTTGACTCAAACTGCGCAAATCATCCTAAAAGCTCTGTTAGACCAGAAAGATAGTAAAATCTAAATTTGAGGCTGGAGTGACCCATCCGTAATCTAGAACGGCAGTACAATAACGCAAGGATATGCTATTCAAATGTAGAGGATTCATTTCAGAGCACCTGACTCGGCTCGGCGACTTCTGTCACTCGGAAGAGCGAGCCTTCAGCCCTGCCAAGTTTCAAAAACAAGCCTGATATTCCTGACACTGGCATCACTGCTGTGTTCCACGTCTCGTGTTTCCGCTTGCCTTTTCAACTACGAGAGCGTGAGAGAGGAGCGATGCAAGGAACATAATTTCTAGTTTGATATGCAAGATCGAAATAACAAAATAAAATTTTTTGAAGATCGAAATAAAACCTACTTTGTTATGAAAATTTCCTGCGTACTAAAAAAGAACACCCAAAACAGAAAGATGACTTAACAAAGTGCAAGATTCATGGGGTTTTTCCAGAAAATATTTTTGACAGTAACAAGGAAGTTTGCTTTGATTTTATTAACAAAAGAAACAAAGAAAACTAATGAAATCACGAATAAATTTAGGAAATGTTGGGACTTCACAAAACTTATTAGAAAACAAAATTAATGATGAATTTTTGTAAAACAAATTTTTTTTTAAATGTCATCCTGAATTACTGATTCCTAAGGCTGTTAAAGGGAGGTATTACGCTTGCGATATTAGAAAATGCTTATAGTCAAAAATTGGTGCATATTTTGAATGATAAAGATAGTTTTGCAGTCATTCCAAATGATCCTACAAGAATGCTCCATAAAGGTACATTTGATATTCTAGAGAGATTAAGGTTTCGAAAGTGATTGAGGAACAATATTGAATGGTGCGATATTAAAATATTTCATACGAATCTATCTTTGGCCTATGGCCTGGTTAAAGCTCATAAAGCAGATTTTCCTTTACGACTAGTAATTTAGACAATAGGTTCACCCACGAGAAAATTAGAATAACTTCTTAGCAATATTATCAAAGAATCAGTAACCACTTCAGTAAGATCAATAAAAAATAGCGCTGCCTTTCTACAATCAATTGCAAATGTTCAAATACCATTAAATCACATTTTCATTTTCTTTGACGTAATAGCCATGTTTCCTAATATTGCATATAAGAGAGTTGAACTTGTCATTAAAAAAGATGGGATATGATCAAACCTCTTACTAAGATTGCCAAAGAACAATTTCTTGATGTTATGAATATGTTTTCAATTCTGTGTATTTTGAGTTCAATGGTGCTTTCTATGAACAAACATACAAACATTTGGATCTCTGATAGGCTCAATCTCGCTCTCAATTATTGCTGAAAGTTTGATGGGAGACTTAGAAAATGAAGTTTTTGATCAAATTAATTTTGATTTGGACTTTTATGTAAGATATGCGGATGATTCTCTCTTCCTTTACATGCTTGAAATGTCGATACCATACTTAATGTATTCAATAGTATACATCCAAGATTACAGTTTACTGTTGAAATTGAAATAGAAGGTAGATTAAGTTTTCTTGATTTGACCTTAATGAAAGCTGATGAAAATTGTATTTAAAATAATTTGCATAGAAAAACTATTTGTTCAGGAAGGGCACTGCATTCTAACTCTAAACGTTCCTTTTAAAGCAAAATAGGAGATGTAAAGAATTTCACTGATATTGCTCTTAAATTATCTCACTCAAAATTCCATGGAAAGAATATTGAATCATGCAAACAGATTATTTTTCTCAACCATCATCTGATTGCCTTTCTTGACAAACATATGTATAGCAGAATTGTTCAGATTAAAAGTAAAAGTAATAATCAGACCAAAAACATTATAGAAGATTACAAGAGCATGAAAAAATTGATGAACAATGTGTGATTTACAAATTAAAATGTAGGCATTGTGATGCTGATTATACAGGGCAAACAAGAAGGTCTTTTGGAACAAGAAAAGAAGAACATAAAGATAATGTTCACAGAAGTGCAAGATATTATTCGGTCCTTACAAAACATAGACCCACACATGGGCATGACATTGATTAGGATGATGTCAAAATTTTGTATAATAGTATGAAAGAAACAAAAAAAGAGAAAGTTCATGGAAATGCTATTTATAAAGAGAGAAGGTAACCAAGCTAATAATTTAAAAAGAGATCTTGCGAGATATAACAAAATTTGGGACGGAGTCATTAATTGAATCGCTAAGTGCAGAAAGGAAACTACTTCAAAATATTGATTTCAAGATAATCAATTGAAACAGTGCAGTTACTTATATGTAATAATATATGCAAATTCTACGTTCTTGCTCGTAGAGGGGACAACACACTATAATTTGAAGTTGTCTGAGATGACATTTTTACACTGGTTTTTCAGCAATACTCAGATAAGATACATAAAGTAAACCCCTTTTTTGCTCTCAATAGCAATAAAATCCAAAAAAAACACATATAAATACAAAATTCGTTTATAACATTTTAAAAAAATGGAATTTTTGTTATTCATAAACATTTTAATAATTTTAATAATCATAATAAACAGAATTTAATTGAACTTATTCGATAAAATATTGTGTTATTGAATAATATTGGCTCAAATATTAAACTATTCATGAAAAACATCCTTTACTGCTTTTGTCGTAGGCCATTCAAGCAGTTCTTTATAAAAGTAATCATATTCATCGGGAATGTATTGTCAGACTTTATTCACATCTTTGATTTTTTTTACGTTAATAGCTATTTTATCTGTACCTGTATAAGCTTCTTGTATAGTAATAGAAACTAAAATATTTTTCTTTTTCAAGCAGTTTCTTTGCTAATAGCATTTTTTTCATACAAATTTTTACACCAATTTTTATAATCTACTATATCTGAACCTTCAACCTCTGTAACTTCAAATTTCTCTGCAGCTCTTTTAGCGATCATAATAAAATCGTGTGGAGCATACACACGGTCATATTTTTTCACTTGTCGCTTATGAGAGCAAAATCTCTATCGCAAGGAAGGAATGAATGACCACGAATTGGAAAATAATGAAAAATCTTTTTGAAGCGCTTTGTATCTACTAAGGCCATTAGAAAGCGAACAACTGTGTGGTTTTCAATTTTGCCAGCACAGTTGTCACTGAAAATGCGCAATTCTTCTATCTCAGGGCCCATGTGGGATTCAATATAATCCAGTAAAAAACCACATATTTCATTTGGTGATTTTCTCGCTATACCTTCATGATAAACGTAAAGTTTTGCTGTGTTTTCACCTACATTATGAATACCGAAAGTATTTACCCATAACTGTCTATAGTAGAATATATCTTGCACTGGAATATGAGGCAATGGAAAATTTAGCATGTAATCTAAACAGATGCCAGCAACATCGTTTCGCATTTCACACAGCTTTCGAACAGATTTTATTTTAGTATAAAACTTTTTTGCTACGTGTTTGTATACTATAAGTTTGGCAGCAATGTGCTGTTTTTCTGCATCACTGATATTATTACTACCTAATAATGCACCCTTTTCTTCACAAAATTGAACAAGCGTTAACTTGGGGTCCACCAAAGCGAAGATTAAATTTTTTTTTAATACTGCCAATAAAACCAGTAACTTATTTTAATATTCGGATGTTTTTTCTTGAATGGTTTGTACATTATAGTAGTATTTAATCTTGCATCTAAATACATAAACTCTTTACCGCTGTAATGTGGGATTTTCACTGGAAATTGTTCTATATGATCCTTTATTAATTCACACGTTTCTGGACTTATTGCATTGCCACTTTTAGATTTACCTCTCTTATCACAAGGACTTCGTCTGGTGATAAAAGATTGCATATTCGATAAACTCTCTTTTTTGTTACACCATACAAACTCAAAAAGGCAGAATGATAAACTTGAATTCTTTACCCACGAATAATCACAAAATAGGTATAAGTACTTAACTTCGATCTTTTGTTTGCTGCTTTTTTAATACGTTTCGGATCATTGAACAAAATGAGACCTTGTAGAAAGAGGTCTTGCTCATTTTTATCAAGAAGACTGTTAAAGGTGTATAATACAGTAGCTTGATCAATTTCATCAAAATGCTTAAAGCACATTCTTTTGCATCTAAATTTCAAGAAATATTTTTATGAATTATTAATTATGAATTTTGGTTACTCCGCAGATAATATTTCACAAAGAAAAACAGATTTTTTATGTATTCATTCAAAAAGTATTCGATTAAGTGCAGAAAGGGGTCTACTGCTGAAGATGTTCCGTTTTTGCACTTGATAGAAAATTTTAAACCTTTAAATTAATAAATATGTAAACAAATAATTTTTGCGTTATTTTCTTAGTGCACCCATCAAATAGAGCGTATTGGAATCTATATGAATACATTAATAATTCATTTTGGCAAAAAATGTCAGGAGTTCCCTTTCAACACTTAGCGATTCTATTAAAATTCACTGCTGACTTTGAACCATGATAACTCGGTCAATAATAGAGATAGAAATTCAAAAATAGTTGCAAAGCTTATGAAATTCCGCGTCTGATAAGCCATAGTGAAGATATTTTCGATTTTTCTAAGAGGATATATCACCTGAGAAGTTTTACAAAGAAATTCAATAATTTCTCGAATTATGTACCACGACTTAAACTAACGGAATGTCCGAGGAAAGTTGTATCCAAAATCTGAAATTCATATGACGCTATCATTAAAGTCTTATCTTCAATTTAAGCCAATAAAACTTAATAAATCTTCATGGGTTCCCGAGATATGACTAAAAATGTCTTAGCGTGTCTGCATCGAATTTCAGTTGGTGAACACTGCTTTTAGCCGCGAGAGCGGTGATTACCAGAAATTTCTCGGATTTTGTGCTTCGATTTTGAGTGTTGCTATGACTTAGGAAAGTTAAGGAAAAAATCTGAAATTCATAGGATATAATCTGTGAAATTTAGTCTTTAATTAAGGCTAATAAAACTTCAGAAATATTTACGGGTTGCCAAGATATGACTAGAAATCCCGAAGCGTGTCTGGATCGAGTTTCAGTTGGTGATCACCGCTTTTGGCCGCGAGAGCGGTGATTACCAGAAATTTCTCGGATTTTCTGCTTCGACTTTGAGTCTTACTATGACTTAGGAATGTTAAGGAAAAAATCTGAAATTCATAGGATATAATCTGTAAAATCTTATCTTCAATTGAGGCTAATAAAACTTGAAATATTTACGGGTTGCCAAGATATGACTAGAAATCTCGAAGCGTGTCTGCATCGATTTTCAGTCGGCGATCAACGCTTTCGGCTGCAAGAGTGGTGATTACCGGAAATTTCTCGGATTTTGCATCTCGACTACGACTCGTGCTATGACTTAGGGAAGTTATGGAAAAAATCTGAAGTTAAGATTTTTCAAGTTTTATTGGCTTGAATTAAAGGTTAGACTCAACTGATAACGTTGTATAAATTCCTGATTTTCCCTACAACTTTCCTAGGTCATACCATGCGTTAAAGTCGAGGTACAAAATTCAAGAAATTATTGAATTTTGTTGTAAAACTTCTCAGATGATATATCCTCTTGAAAAGGTCAAAATTATTCTTACTAGGGCTTATCAGGCGCCGAATTTCATAAGCTTTCCAACTGTTTTTTTAAATCTCCATCTCTCTTTGTAAAGGAGATATCATGGTTCAAAGTCAGCAGTGATTTTAAATAATATTGATTCTAGTCGTACCGAAAATTCCCGACGGTAATGTATTATTTTTAATTTTACTGTCTATCTATTAGATTCCAATTTAACTATCATATATTTTTTTTACCGAATACTAAAGTGAAAATATGGGTTTAATTATGACGCGCAGAGATTAGCCTTGTTTTTAAGCGGATGCGACTCTTTTCATGAGGCATTATAATGTTTCGCTCTACCCTTAAGAATCCTTATATGCCTTATGAATCCGCAATACCAAATAAAGAAAGTTATAAATGATGCCTGACATGAGCAGAATTCAATATTTATGATAAATAGTTTACCATTTATGACCAGACTTTGTTTATCCTACATTTTTGTTTCAATTCCGTCATCAATTTCCAATGAAAACTCATTATTTTATACATCTCTTTGCTTTGAAATAATGCTTTAATGCAATCTAAAATGGATTTACAATTTTTCTGGAATTTGGGACTTATTTCGGGTCTCATGATTTTGGGACTTATATTTTTGGTCCTTAAGGTTCTGGGCCTTACAGTTTTGAACTCAGAAGGAGATGATCAGAATTTTGATTTTTTTTTTTTAATTTCATAAATTTCCTATTTAGAGTCCAATGGATGACTTTCAATTTGCCAAAATATTTTTTGCCAATTGCAACCCGTTTTCAAAAAAATCGACTTTTTCACATTTTTTTTATGGATTGAAATGTTTATTTATTGAATTCTCACGTATAATTATGTAAATATGACATTTTCAACACTTATCTTTAATGAAAAATTCGCTTTCTTCTTGAATGTTCAACAGTTGCAAATTCAATTACAGGTATCTTTCAACATTCGCCTTTTCCTTAAATTTTTCACAGTAGAATTTTCAACAGTTGAAAATTGTAGAAAATTGAAAATTCATCTGTTGAATTTTCCATTTTATTCAATTTAAAAATTCAACAGTTGAATTTTAAACTGCTTAAAATTCAGTTTTCAATTTTCTTTAATTCTCAACATCTGAGAATTCAAGAAAAATTTTAGGTATTTTAGGTGAAAAATCATATCGTTCAAAATTTTATTGTATTTTGTGTCGTTTTCCCATAAAATTGAATTTTTTTAAATAGCATATTTTCACGATTAAATCGAAAACTGCCCAACTTATGAATGAATGGTCAATAAGAAATTTGTAGACCTTCTTTCGGTAAAAATGTTGTCATTAAACATTTTGTTGTATCTTGTGTCGTTTTTCCAACAATTTAAATTTCTTATGTTAATGTTCACGATTAAAAAAAAAAACTGTGCGTTGGATCAAAAAATGAAGAACATTTGTAGATCTTTTTGAAGTGAACGTTTTTCCAAATCTTGCATAGTTTGACCGAAAAAGGGAATTTTTTATTTTTAATAACATTTTTCACGATTAAAACAAAAACTATGTGTCTCATACCAATTTATAGTAATTTTTGAGATAAACAATTCTGCTGCTGACATTTCCTCGTATTTCGTATAATTTAGCTGGAAAATGGAATTTTCTATTTTTTAAATACCATTTTCGATGAATAAAACCAGAACCGATGGTCAAAAATGGCTGGTTTACGAAGTTGCTCTTTCTTTTCTCTTCAGAAACGATTGTCAAATATTGGGCGCACTTCCAGGATACGAATATTTTGCATGATAATATTCTTAATTGTTATAAACAAATTAAGTTTAAAAATAAACAACGGAATGGTTTGATAAACGAAAAAAAAATTTTTGGACTAAAATTGGATACATTCTATCTCTAGCGGGACATTTAATGATGAACATGTATAATAAATATAAAATTATCATTGTTATAAACAATTACCATAAACAAATTAAGAGTCTCAGTTTTCCGCAAATTTCATCCCATTTTCAGTTTTATTACTTGATGTGATCATAGATGCTGTAAATTCTCATTATCAGTTGTCAGCATATAACAATTATTTTTATAAACAATTTGGATAAACAAAAGCAAAATTTTGTCATTTTCGCGCAGAATCTTTGTTTTTTTCACGCGAGTCTGCCTCTTAATGCGTTAACGAAGAGGCTCAACTACAGGAAATTGATGAGTATGGATAATTGTCATTTTTTATGAACAAACTGGATAAACAAAAGCAAAATTTTGTCATTACCGCGCAGACACTTTGTTTTTTCACGCGCGTCTGCCTCTTAATGCGTTAACGAAGAGGATCAACTACAGGAAATTGATGAGTATGGATAATTGTAATTTTTTATGAACAAACTGGATAAACAAAAGCAAACTTTCGTCATTACCGCGCAGACACTTTGTTTTTTCACGCGAGTCTGCCTCTAATTGCGTGAACGGGGAGGCCCAACTACAGAAATTTAATGATTATTGATAATTGTCATTTTTTATGAACGAACTGGATAAACAAAAGAAAAATTTTGTCATTTCCGCACAGAATCTTCGTTTTTTCACGCGCGTCTGCCTCTAAATGCGTTAACGAAGAGGCCCAACTACAGGAAATTGATGAGTATGGATAATTGTCATTTTTTATGAACAAACTGGGTAAACAAATGCAAAATTTTGTAGCTTTCGCGCAGAATCTTTGGGGTTTTCACGCACTTCTGCCTCTAAATGCTTTAACGATGAGGCCCAACTACAGGAAATTGATGAGTATTAACAACTGTCGTTTTTCACAAAAAAACTGGATAAAGAAAATTAAAATTGTTCCATTTTTGCGCAGAATCTTTGGATTTTTCACTCAAGCTTACTTCTAAATGTGTTAACAGAGAGGCTCTATTACAAAATATTGTTTATCAATAACAATAATAACAATTGCCATGCTTATAAACAATAAGACATTTTTTGCTTTAAGTGTACAGGAAACCTCAAGAAATATGAAAAAGATCGAAGAAACAAAAGAAATAAGAAAAAACAAAGGCTTCGAATTACAACATTTTGAAAAATCGTTTTTGTTTATTAAACTTCTTTATGCAAATAGAAAAGTTCAATTTAAACAAAATACTCGTAGAGATCCTACTTTGTTGAGTCATTTCACAGTGAAGAAGTTGAAAAATCCAAACTTTTTTACCCTGCAATATTGATGCAATATTAAAAATAGGTTTTCGATAATTATATTTTTTTATAAAAGTGAAGGATTCAAGTTCCAAACACAAAAATGTGTTATTATATATATATAATCTGCTTATAAAAATGGCAAATGTTATTAATTAACAATGTTCTGCAGTTAAGCCTCTCCGTTAATGCATTTAGAGGCAGATTCGCGTGAAAAACACTGAATACTTTGCTCGAAAATCACAAAACTTTGCTTTTGTTTATCCAATTTGCTTACAAAAATAATTGTTATCATATTTTGACAACAGATAATCAGAATTTGCAACTTCTGTAAGCATATCAAACAATGAAACTGAAAAAGGGGTGAGATTTGCATAAAACTGAGCATCTATTAATTTTGTATGATAATTGTTTATAACAAATAAGTTAATTATTATGCAAATTATTCGTATCCTGGGAGTATTTCTGCATGGATTTGAGACATTTTGTGATATTTGAACATCGTTTCTGAAGAGAAAAAAAAACTGCAAAATTGCCCTTTTTGCAACACTTTACGTTAGA
>JAUMHM010000005.1:42886869-42899979 GCA_032362435.1 Melikaiella ostensackeni
CCAGATGCTTCACACTAGAGTTTATTAATCTCCAACATCTTTCCGAGAAATCGGTAATATTACTAGCGTTGGGAAAGGACATAGGATGCAAACAATTTTCGGTACTGATATAGTCTTTGTCAGATTTTCCACCAAGGGAGCCGAAATTTTCATAAAATCTTTTTTTAGACTTTTACACGTGGAAGTGGAACCTGATAACCCTGTCTTATACTATCATTTCTTAATGATAAGTCGGGACTAGCTAAAAGAAGCATTTAGCTTTTTTTAGCTTAATTATATAAGCTTAATAATAAGCTTAATTCCTAGCTTTAGCTAGGAATTTTTAGCGTTATTTGCATGTTACAAAGATGTTAAGATACGACATAAATGTCATAAAGCGAAAAAATTGTAAACACTCAGTCGTTATATGAAATTGATTTTATTCCAATGTGGAATTGATTACGAGTTTACTACATACAGTGCGAGATACACGACGACTTTAACGGCTTTAAAAAATTTGAGGGCTAAGAAAAGTACTGAGGGTTGGCCTTAATGTTCGGCTGCATTTGCTTGATTTTATAATCGACTAATTGCTTCAACGAATAACAGCTTTTGCAATGCTGTTTTAAGAAATAATTAATCTTTTTCATTCCAACGATATTTCTATGCGTTGTGTAATAAACACAACTATGAAAAATTGTCAGCTCTAAATATCTACAATGGTAATCCGGAGAACGAGGCGGGAAGTATAATTGTACGATCAAACGAACTTACCTGATTGAAGTTCGATCGTAATTATACGACCGCCTCGTTCGAAGGGGTTACCCCCTCCCTAATATGATTTTTATACCCTCCCCAAATTCTTACGTGAATCTTTAAGAATTTATAGACAATTTTCTAAATTACACTATTCTAAATGAAGCTCCAGTGGATAGGTGCAAGAGGGCCCGAGGAGAGTAGTGATACGAGTACTACGATGGTAATCCCGTCGAACGAGGCGGTTGTATAATTACGATCGAATTTCACTCAGGTAATTTCGTTTGATCGTACAATTACACAGGCCTGCGTCGATATTATCTTTTGAATGTACCTACGTATTTTTTTATTCTTTTTGTGTACTCAAGAAAAATACGGCGCGAAAATTACCTATCACGTCAAGTTTTTGAGAAAATTAGGACAGAAACCCCCCAAAAAAGCGTTTTTGGACTTTTTTACAAATTGTTAACATATCAACCATTTGCACAGTTTCAATTAGAAAAATATTAGAAGGAACCCGAAAAAATCCTACGAGGGATAGGTCAGAGCCGCAGAAGTTATGACGAAAAGGAGCAAAACCGTTTTCACCGACTTAGAAACTGGGAAATACGTAACTGTTGTTGTTCCAAAAGTTGATACAGGACCATTAGACAAAATGAAATTAGAGGGTGTTATAATTGACAAGAAAAATAACGCTTACCAAATTAGCACAAAAAGTGGAATTTTGTAAACCAAGTGTACTGGAAGCGATTTAACGTAGTATTCGTGTAGGATATTCCATATACGCTGTCAGCAAAAATCAACAAACCGGAGTTGTTGAAAGCCTTCACAATGGATAATATTTTACCATGGATGCAATATCTGTAATATGCAATGTTAATGATATTTAGTTTGACGGTTATATTATTTTCTGTCATCTTTAATACTACTTTTGTTTCTTGAAATGTCATTTTCCGGAATAATGTTTCCTTTGATGATAATTTTATAATTTAAGTTAAAGCCTCTATTTTGCTTCTATAAATTATAAGTTCAGCGCATATAAATTACAATTTGTATGAAAGGAGGAAGTTGGATATGTATTTCATTACCGAAAACTTAACCAGAACCATAGGTCTTGTCCTTCCCGCAGAATTCCAGGTCCTTTAATTATGCTAAGTAACGTCTTTGGAAGGCAACTCGTAGTGAAACGCTACGACGGTCATAATATTTAATCACTACTCGTTTATTCTCCCCCGAATGTTGGTGTACTAAGGCGTTTCGTCGAGAAAATGCCTGTAAATTAATCGACCAACGAATCTAAGTTAAATCCTGAATTTTAGGCTTTGATTTTCACGTCAAAAGTGAACTATTTATCTGGCTAGGTTACCAATCAAAATTTATGTCAGCTACAAAGAGATCTATTTGAGTGCTTGATTAAATAAAATGTAATTTTTGTGAATGTAAATCTGTAGGGACAATATATTCTAGGCTCCTTCAGATTCACGCTGAACCCCAACCCTTCCGATCTTAAAGATTACGAAACAAACGAGAGAGGCAAAGCCGGCAAATGGGGTGACGACGCGCGGGGAAGTAGTGCCACCCCCTTAAAGCTCTCTTCACTGCAAGCAAAGCCGTGGATTTAGTAACAGTAATTTTCGCAAAACTATTCTAAGGCTGGTTTTAAAGTAGCTTCTAGCGAGGAACTTATTCCAGTTGATTTTGATGACTGTTTTTAGATTAGTTACTGCAATGAATGAGATAATCTTTGAATAATCTTCCATTCATGGGGAGAATTTTCGTCCTCTTTTTTTTGTTTCAATTATGGGGATCTGAGCGAAATTATTTTCTTTTTTCTCATTTTTTGCAAGAACTTCTGTAAAGTTGACAACTTTTAGAAATTCAATTCTTGAAGAACAAATAAATTAAACTTAAAAAGGAATTAACGCGCATGTGCTTGAATCAAGTTAAGGAAAAGACAAAAGAATTAAAAACCAAAAAAATTATTGAAGAAAGAATACAATTTCGCGATCGAAGATGTTTTCCTTTTTGGTTCAAATACGAGTATCAAACAACAAATCATAAGTTAGTTGCCCTCTTCAAATAATTTTTTTTTTTCAAATAACGATAAATAGACTATTTTTTAAATGAATTTTACGCATTTTTTCTTTAAAATAGATAATGTATGTAGAAAATTCGGAATAAAGATATATAATAGGATCTGTCTAGTATTACGGACCTTACTTCGTCCTTCGTAATTATTGGGGAATACAATCTGACACCTTTTCTACTGGTCCAAGCGGTATACTTAAATTTTGCCCTAATTGTTCCAAAAGCATAAAATTTGGTATAAAGGTTCCTATTAGCATTAGAAAAAATTTTTAGAACGGGAGCCAAAAAGTTTTTCAAACAAACAAAAAAAATGGTGGAAAATTTGTTTTCAATTGTACTTCCGTGTGGGAAAATTTGGCGACAGGCTTAAGTCACATGGGGCACAAATCTGACTTTGTCAAGCCCGCCTCATCTAGATGGTCTCATCGGGTCCTGTACTAGTGCTATTCAGCCTTCCATAATAAAGACATTTTCTAATGGGGCGCGAATGTGGCTTTGCAGATTTCGACTAGCCTGGACAGTCTAATCAGGTCCAATTCTGGTCCTATTCAGCCTTCCATATAATAAACAAATATTTATAATGAGAAGAAAGTGTGTGTTTGTCAAATCACTACAATTATTTATCAAACTCAGTCTTAAAATTTACGCGCCTTTGAAAATATTTCATGACATGGTTTGTCCAAATTTAGTAAGATAGAAATCTTATTTTTTTATAGACGAAATTTCGCAAAATTTTTATAAAATAGATTTTCTATTGAGCCGATGAATTATGTGAATCAATACTTGTAAATTGATGTTTTGCAGTTTTGGGACAATTATACAAGAACAAAGCGTTGATTTATCACAGTGAAGAGCGCTATTTATTCAAAACCATATGTGGCCGGGGCTACCCGACTTTCCCCTAATTGTTTATTTTGTATGATCGGTGTTCATTCTTGAACCATATAAAACAAATAAATTGATCATAATACATTTAAATTTCGCAATAATTTTAAAGTCAAATTATACGTTACAACAAAAATATTAATCATAATGAAAAAAATCAACAGGCTGGTGTATAATTCTTATTGTTTTAGAGACTCAGAATGTATTCCACAATATATTTATATCCCTAAAGATTGGTTATTTATTTGTACTCTATTATCCGTTTCGTAAGATGAGCTACATCGTATTCCTAACTTACCGATATAAATAATAACATAGCACCTTACTCTACTTTTTGCCTAGCATCAGTTATTTTCACAATTTATTTCATATAAACTTATTTCTTTAATTAAAATATTAGCAGTTTTGCTTAATTATTCATATCTTCCTTAGTAAGTTTTATGTATAAAATTTTATTGCATCAATATCGTCAGTAACAATATTTCCATAAAATGAAACGTGTATAAGGATTTAAAAAATATTTCAATTTGTTTGAAATACTTCACAGATCATTCACAGATTGCTATACGTGACAGGAGAAAGGCATTTTTTATTCGAAATGTCTAGGCACACCGGAAATATTTGATCTATGCTCACCAAATTTCCGTAAAGAATAGACACGGCCTTTCTTTATCTAAAATAAAAATTCCCAAATTCACATGAACAGTAATAAGGAGGTCCTGTGGGGACGGCAATTTGTCAAGCTCGGCGCAGAGGGCAGCAACAAGAGTGGAGACATGCCTTGTGCGCCGGTACAATGCAATATCTGCAGTTTCCATAGTTTTTTGTCATTCAAAAAGCGACGTGTTCCTTTATTCTGACACCCAAATATCACACACATATCTGGCATTACGAAAATAGTGTTTTAAACTAGAAAATTTCTGCCTGCGGTATCAGGGACTGATATAATGAGAATAGCAGACGACGCCGTCTTTAGAATCGCCGTCTGGTGTGTCTCCATGCTCACTAGCGCTCTTAGCGGCCGCAAGTGTCAGTTGCCGTCCCCATAAACGTATTTTGAGCAATTGAAATATCCAGCAGTGTTAGTGATGGTAAATAAATTTAAAGTTACTCGTCAAAAACATATTCTTCCACGGAAAAGTAATTAGAATTGAATCAAGAAAATATTGGTCTGAATACGGACGATACAATATTTTCTTCATCCAAGAAAATGTTTCTTGTTTAAAGAAAATCTACTTGAATGAAGAAACTTAATTTTCTGCAATCAACACTGTAAAAACAAGGTATTATTTCAGGGCTCACTTCAAGTATTAAAATAAGACAGAAAAAACAGCCTCGAGTGGTACTAAAATGAGACCACTGGTGGGAACTCAAAGTCATTTCTTTGACATTAAAAATATCAGCATGAAGTTATCCTATTAAAAAACAGGACACGTAAAAAATAATACCGTGAAAAAAGAGATCTCTAGTTTTTACAGTGAAGTACATTTTTTTGAGACAAGACAAGTTTTCTTGGGACAAGAAAATATTGTATCGTCCGTATTCAGAACTATATTTTCTTGGTTCAATTCTAATTTATTTTCCGTGCTTTTACAGAGAATATAACTGAGTGCGTCTTTAGATACTTGTATTATTTAGAAATGACTACACAGGAAATTTATATACTTTTTGTAAACTGATAAGAAAAAGAAAATTATTAAGTATAATTTTAATGAAAATATAATTATATAATCCCGTTAAATTCACCAAAAAAAATTGGACTAATATTGTTCTAAACATTTTTTTTTGTAAGCACGAAAGCGACGAAGATATTTAGAGTTTTTATTTTTTTTCAAAAAGAAACAAGAATTTCCAAAAGCACATTGCATCTTTGAAACTTGGCGATTTTTGCACCACTTCCAATCATTTGCAGACCATATACCACACTCGGTTTGAGATTTCGATGGTCATCGAACGGCGAGATAGGTGGCAGCGAGTGTTACTCTCAGACTTTACACTCGTATTTTACAGGCTCCACTGAAATAGGAGGAACTGTTCTCATGGTCTTTCGTTATAAAAAGAGGGGTTATATTGGTACACTAAAGTGGAATACACAGACAAAAGGGATAGATTCGAAAACTAGAGATAGCTTTAAACCACATTAGTCTGGTGAAATTTGTTTCGAAAAGCAATTCATGATGAAGGAATTTCATAATAATCCAAGTGCTGCTAAAGAAAATAATTTATTCGGAAGGTAAGAGTTAAAAATCATTGATATACAATAAATTGTAATGTATACATATATATATATATATTTCTTCTCTTTAGTATTTATAAATTTTATTTGGATTAGTTTCTTTATTGATAAAATTTTGAATATATACGTGAATTTGTTTATCCTAGAGATTCGAGTTACAACTTAAATCATGAGGAGAATATTAAAAGAAAATGTTTGTCAATATAGGATGGCTTCATATCGGTAAAGTGAGATATTATGATAAGGAGGGTAATGTATATCTGACTGATGGAAGGAAAATGGTGATAAACTATAGGAATCAGCTATTGTCCCATTTAGAAATTGAAAACGCTCTTACAAAGCATCCTGAAGTAAACAATCTTGTTGTGGCAGGAGTTCCACATCCGACTAATAGAGAGATCCAATTGCTTCTGGCATACAAGGCAAAATTTCTGAGGTGTATTAAATTAAATATGAAAGAATTATAAATAACTGGCTGGGTGGAAATACCAGCAGTGACCCACTTGAGGTCAGGATCATATTTAAAGCTGCATCCTAAAAATTTTACAGTTTCTCATTCATTTATTTAAAATTTATTGTAAGCGCTGCGGAAATTATTGAATATATACTGAAAAGTAAACATGCAAAATTATCAGAAGTAAGCCGAACAATTTTGACTAATAACAATCAATTTTTGAAGCATATTTAACCTTGCATGTCAAAAAGCTTCATGTAAGAGATAAGTTTGATATACATTTTCTTCTCTAATATTCTCAGGCGAGAATTAGAGGGGGAGGCCCACCACTAAAGGGTGACCCACTATTGATGCCATCACCCTATATTTTGAAATTTTAATGAAAATTACTGCATTGAATTACTAATGAATTTATTTTGATGTTATGTTTACGTTACGAACATTCAAAAAGTTTGTTCTCTTCTTCAGGTTTCAGAAAATGACCTAATTCGATTCTCAAGCTGTCTCAGGGAGCATAAAACGGTTCGGGAAGTAATATTCGTGGAGGATGTTCCATATATGCTGTCAGCAAAAATCAACAAACTGGAGTTGTTGAAAGACTTTAACATGAATAGTACTTTGCCATACTTGCAATATCTGCAATATGCAATTTTTAATAATACTCAGTACAACTGTTACATTATTGTGTGTTATCTTTCATATTATTTTGGTGTATTGAAATACACTGAAATCCCCATTTAATCGGCCCCCATATACCGTGTTCCTAGAATTCCGCCGGCTCGCATTCGTTGATGAGGTGGTCCAAGGAACCGAGAGAGAGGCGAGTGAGCTCACCGGAGTTCAGCAGTCCCTCCTAACTGTTTACATCAGAGAAATTCTTGGAACGGAGTCACAGTCATTCGAGAATATACCCGAGACAGTCGCTAAATGGGGATTCCAGTGTATAATTCTTTGGAATAATATTTCTTTTGATGTTAATTTTGTAATTTAGATTGAGGCATCTATTTTGCTTCTGTGATAATAAGTTTAGCACATGTGAATTATGATGGTATGATATGTGGTATTCTGCCATGAAGAGCTAAAACTAAGATTTAAGATTTAAAAACTTCACAAAGTAGCTCGCAAAGAAGCGTTCAAGTATTGAAACTCTCAAATTTAGAAGCTTTGCAACCAAAAATTTAGCGTTATTATATATTTAGGATATTAGATAACATTCTGAAAATTAATAAATCAAGACCCTAAAAATTGGGATTCCGAATTTAAGCATTTGAATAAATATTTCCTCCAGTTTATTTTACACTAAATTCATGAGTCTTTCATGCCAAATATTTCTTTCAGCTATTAAAGAACCTATTCCTTTTGTTCAATGAATATTAATATTTCATAGCTTTAAATTGTTTTTAAATCAAACAGAATCATTTCTCAGTATTAAAGAAATTTTCCTTGATACAAGATCTGTCTCCAATATAGATTTTACGGTTCATAAAGAAACATCGATTAATCAACTGGAACTATAATCAGAAAGTAAAGGATAAATCTCTAGTCCTTCTTTCAAGTCTTGATCGAAGAAAGTCGCGATTGTTCGACTGCTTTTCGCTCAGCTTTCATTAAATCCCGATAATATTGTGGAAGGAAAGAGATACAAGGAGTTTTATTCGCGAAAGCGTGAACCCACCAATACGAGACTCCCCACCTTTAGTAAAATCCACCGTGACCTTGTCCCTTTGAATTTTTCTCATAAGAAGGGTCGAGGAACGCAGTGGGGAGGCGTTTCATTTTTTGACACCCGGTGTATTTGATTCCACCCTTGTAATAAACCCCAGGGGTTGCCTTCGTAGGTTCTTCTCCCTACATGTCATATCGACACCTTACCCCCGAGGGGTAGGTGACTGCTAGGTAATTTGCTTTCTTATTTTCTCTGCAACGAACTCTTCACCCTCTTTACTCTTCATCCTTGCTTCGTTCTCACCCTCGGTTTGTATTTACGTTCGAGATGTTTTCTTATTTTATTCCTGTTTTTCTGCTTCCTTGTCTGCTTCGGAAATTTGAGTGGAAGAGATTTTTCTTTATTGTTAACGACGATCATAAAATTGGGATAGATTTTTGGCCCCTTGGAATTATGATCTAAGGGGTGAATGGGGTCCTCTTTCGCTTGGAGGAAAATCAATTACTCTGGGTTCAATATATTTTTTGTCAATAAGAGAAATACAGTTTCACGTCCTAATTTATTTGCTCTTTTGTATCAATTTGGATGGTTTTAGATAGCCTTGGAAAGTAATTTGCTCACCTAAATAGGCAGGTCTTTTTAACATACGAAGAGTAGAGTTTCCAATACATTCTTTGGAATCAGAACTATTTTTCATTCTTTCTATACAACTATATTTTATAGTTTCAATCAGTTTAAAAAAAATTGGAATTGGGATTTCACTGGCGCTTAAGTGCAAGTGGTATTCTATGGCATCATAAATTGACGTTGCACGTGCATTCTTGTCCGTCTTCTTATTTTTAAACTGAAGAAGATATGACGCTGAAATTTTGGGAAACGATAGAAAATTATTATTGTTATTATTATTATTATTATTATTATTATTGTATAGATAATTCATTTAAATCCCGCAGCACCGCGGTAAAACCTCTACTATGCTTTTATTTCAAAAACCCCGGTAGAACAGAGACCGCTTGTCTACAACAGCCCTTACTGCTAAAGTATCATTTAAGTCCTTTAGCATAAGTATTTTTATCCTCGAACGACTCCACTTCACTGGGTAAGGGCCTTTGAAAATTTTAATTTACCAAGGTGAGCTTAGGATCACTGTATGAATTTAATCACATCCGGTGATAACCCGCGGCTGCATCTGACTTATTCAGAAGTACTTGCAGTTTGCCTGGACGTTTGGCCAGGGAAGAGGAAAACTGCATAAAACCATCTTCCCGAGTACAGCTGTTTTTCTAAGTGCCGAGTTTTGAATGTAGACATTAGATATCATCGAGTGTACCCAGTCATCTTGGGCGTCAAACCTTCCGCTCGACATTAATTAAATGCAGTGAATACACAACCTAGTCATATATTACTATCGGTCACCCATCCGAGTGCTATCTGCACTCGAAATGGCTTCGCGTCCGCGACTTGCCAGAGTCGATATTCAACGCGCAGCTACTGCCGTCGATGACAGCAAATATATCAGCATTTTTGTTTATATGGAATTAAGAACAGGGCTTTAGTGTCCGGGATAATATCAAATGAGGGTATTAAAGTCTTATTTCCAATAACATTCTAAGCTTAAAACTTATAAAATTGCATTGTTTAAGCACAATACAAACTCTAATGGTCCAGACCAGCGTGACGTATGCTAATACTTTTTCTGTCGTTTCCAAAAATTTAATCGAGATATCTTATTTATTTCTTAAAGATCGAAATCAAATCTATTTTCTTGTGAAATTTTTTTGTGTACTGAAAAAGAACACCCAAAAAGTTCACAATGCAAGAATAGACTTTGAGACTACCCATTTTTTCGGCTCATTAGAGACAGATGTACAATAAATGTACGCATCGGGAAAAAAAGAGGGAGAAAAAAAGGAAAGAGTCAACCAAAACCATCATCACATTCTTCCTTTTCTCCGTATTTTTATACTAGTGGGGAACCAGCATGTTTCAAAGTCAATTTAGACTTCCTCATCAGGGGTAATTTATAGGATAACTACAGTCATGGATAATGAAACATATAATAGTGTATATACGCATGGCAGCTTTTCTTTGTAACTAAAATTCAAATACATTTATTAAATTTATTGATATTCTCATTTAAAATTACATAATCTTTTTTTTTAAAGTCAAAACATATTTTCTTATTAATATGAAATATTTGTTTTGGAAAACCCATGAAACTTGCATTCTTTCAATAATTCAAACTGTAATGCTTCCAATCTAAGCTTTTACCAACTGAATAAATTCATGTGATACTAATATATCTTTCATAAAATCACATTCCGCCAAATTTTTCTTCATCAATTGAAGGGTTCCGTGCAATAACCGGTTATAGAATTCTAGCGCTCGGTTTTGTTGGCCCCTGAGAGCTTTTAAAAAATGTTACAAATTTTTATTTTTTAAGCATATATTTGAATAGGAAATTCAATTGCGCATCTTTTTTTTTCATGAAAAAAGTTGTAGCTCTTTTAGTTCTCAAAATAAATAGAAAAAACTATTTTTTCACCAAACCAAAATTCAATTTCTTTTTTGGCTTCAACTCGTGTTCAGTCACTCAATTTTGGGAATTTCATAATAAAATTCACAGGGATTACGCTCTGCACTGTTCTTAGAGTAACTGTGCAGGTCAAAAGTTGAAATATTTACATCAAAAAAAGTTAATAATTTTTTTTTTCATCACGTTATAAAAATTGGACACTGATCCTGTACTTCCCAGCGCTTGGGGAGTCGAGCGAATTTTGAGCAAGGAAAAAGTTCCAGCGGCAAATTTGTTCAATAAGGAATAAAGAAGTTTTCTGGAAAATATTACTTTGATTAATTCAACGGTTTTAAGACTATGATTGTTTAACTTCGAGTGCGGTCGGTGCTCGCGCGTAGGCGAAAGCGCCTGCGTTCGGGTATTCGAGTGCGACCGGCAGCTCGTTGAAAGTACACAATGAAAATTAAATAAGTACTAAATAATAATGTTTTCTTATCAATGTATTCTAGTCCATATACATTATGTACATATCAGTATATTCAATTCTATATACACTCTGAAATAGATAAATGTAGTTTTTTCTACCACGGGTTGGCTTTGGTACATTATCCATTTCAAAAATAGAAAAAATCACTGCTTTCTTGTACGTTTAGCTGGAAAAACACTTTTTTGACACTTTTAATAGGATCTACAATTTCTTTAAATGTGCACTATCCAAAGAACGAAGCAGAAATGACCACTTTCTCAACATTTTGTACATTGTAGTATTTCTTTCAAGGTCTCACAAGCACAGCCCTGTTTACATTTTTTTTTGGAAACAAAACAGAATGCATTATGAAAAACTGGCTTTAATGAGTACAGCTTCCCTTAATAATTTTTTTAAAAGAATTTCTATCATTATTTTTCAATAAGCCTAAAAATTAAACTAGAATATATCCATGAGGAAACATTTTTCTTAGTACTTATTCAATTTTCATTGTGTACTTTCAACGAGCGGCCGGTCGCACTCGATTACCCGAGCGCAGGCACTTTCGCCTACGCGCGAGCACCGACCGCACTCGAAGTAAAACAATCATAGTTTTAAAACCGTTGAATCAATCGAAGTAATATTTTCCAGAAAACTTCTTTATTCCTTATTGAACAACTTTGCCGCTAGAATTTTTTTCTTGCTCAAAATTCGCTCCACTCCCCAAGCGCTGGAAAGTATCAATGTCCAATTTTTATAACGTGATGAAAAAAAAATTATTAACTTTTTTTGATGTAAATGTTTCAACTTTTGACCTGCACAGTTACTCTAAGAACAGTGCAGAGTGTAATCCCTGTAAATTTTATTACGAAATTTCCAAAATTGAGTGACTGAACACGAGTTGAAGCCAAAAAAAAAATTAAATTTTGGTTTGGTGAAAAAATAGTTTTTTCTATTTATTTCGAAAACTAAAAGAGCTATAACTTTTTTCATGCGGAAAAAAAGATGCGCAATTAAATTTTCTATTCAAATGTATGCTTAAAAAATAAAAATTTGAAACATTATTTAAAAGCTCTCAGGGGCCAACAAAACCGAGCGCTAGAATTCTATAACCGGTTATTGCGCGGAACCCCTCAAATTAGCAAATGTACAGGTACATAAGAATAATAAGAAACATGGTTCATTTTACATCTACAAAATTATTTTTTTCTAAATATAAAACTAAAACTAAACTAGAAATATACTACAGGGTGTAATGAAAGTTTCATTTTTTAAATAATTAAAAAATAGAATATTCCAAGTTGATAAACTGCAAAGTAAAATTTTGAATTTACATTCATAGTTAAATTAATTATAGTAAGAACGAAATTACAAATCTTGAAAAGAAGTGTTTGATTATATATGTACTTATAAGTATCACTATTTGATTATCAATGATGTTATTTTTTAAAAGAGAAAATATTCTTGATTATGAGGCCGATTTTAAACATATAAAAATTGTTTACTTAACAAGTTCTAATTTTTTCAGACTCTTGTATCACCGTGAATAGGTTTCCAATAACCTGAGAATATCCAATTTAGAAAAGTAAAATTCTTTAAGGTAGTGTGCCAAAAATCAGGTCTCTGGAAAAAAAAGGTTTCTATGATTTGAAGAATCTTACGAAAAACAATTATTTCAACAATATTTTTTGTTGTTAAATACATTCTTATTCTTGCTTTTCATCAATTTTTTTAAAATGGTTGAATTTTAATAAATTTTGGATTACTTTTTCGGGAAGAATATTCCATACAACTTTACTGTTCCCAATTTTGAAAAAAGTAAATAATCTTTAAATATAGTTGTTTGTTAAAGAAAAATTTTCTCTTTGAAAAAATGGCTTAACGATTTCAGCTATAGAAAAATTTAATTTTAAAATTCGAAACCGTAGAGTTGTAGGGAACTTTTTTCCTATTATTTGACGCTATTATAGCCCTCAGAGTTCTTTTGAAGTTTTAATTTTGAGGTTATGGCAAAATGGCTGTGTTGGGCAGTGTTGCCAACATAGTCCGCGTTTCAAAACTT
>JAUMHM010000005.1:42914364-42946082 GCA_032362435.1 Melikaiella ostensackeni
ATTTGTCCCTAATGAGCCCTAAAAGCGTGTAGTTTCGAAGTCTATTTCTGATTTGTGAACTTTTTGAATGTTTCTTTTTTAACACACACAAAATTTTCATAAGAAAGTAGGTTTCATTTCGATTTTTAAGAAATTTTAAAAGAGAGACATTAAGCACATATTTGTTCCAATCTGCAGGGTTGCCCATGAATACTTTCAAGATTTCTTCAAATTGAGGTATTAATGATTAAATCAATTTACGAAAAGATATCTATTTTTATTCAAATATAGAATATAAATTTGAAGTTTGCAATTTTCAGAAATTTGTTATTGTTTTTGACTGTTACCTTTTTCTTTTTTGAAATTGGAATGATCTGAATAGATAGGTTCTAATTCAACCCAAAAAATTTAGTAAATCTACGATACATCTTTAGAAGATAGTGAATAGCCCCTTTTATGTGTCAAACTCATATTTTTTTTATTTAGGTAACTCTTTTTTTTTTCCTCAGTATAAAATGATAAAAAATCTGGAATCTGGTCTAGTATCAAGTCAAGCGACCAAAACCGTTGTCCCGTAACACGTACCGCGTGGTGCAACCCTTCCTCACCCACGGCAACCACCCGCCGCGCTTATAGCTCTCACCCCCTTTCTTCAGCACCCTCGAGGACGGGGACAAAACTTACCCTAAGAAGCCTTTAAGAACGTTAAGGCTGCTGCTGGTGGGGTATAAAAGTTTCCGCATGCGCACTTCTTCGAAAAATTCCGGCCCGCCCCCAGTACCGCCTCCGTCACGTTTTCAACCCTCTGCCCCCGAGCTATCACCCGCGACACCCCCAAGTCCCCCAAGACGCCGCTAAGACCAGCGGCCTTTTTCGAGAATAGCCCCGGTAACATGTGCTAACCGTCTGTTATTAATCGCACCCTCAATTTTATTTTTATTTCTTCTTCTTTCTTCCGAAAACCCCACGCGAAATATTTTTGGTAAAAAAAATTTTTTAATATATGTCCTGATATTTTCAAGTGATTTATTCTACGGATATACACTGTGAATAGTACCGTGGTTTTAGTGAAATAAAGTGTACATGGTAAGTTACGGATTTCAGTATATATTTGAAAAAAATGTTATGAATTAATTAAGATTTTTATTGGGAATTAAACTATCTGTGAGGTTCATTATATATCAAAATCATAATTACATTTAGATATTTAGGATGATATAGAGAGTGGGGTCGTTCACTCGATATGGCTGACGAACTAAACCAACAGTCTAATTGGTTGCCAGCATGTAATTGTCCAGTTTGGATAATTGGACCAATTAATTCGAACGGAAAAGTACGTCAATAATCGACTCGAATTGCTCATCCCGTAAAGCGTAGGTTTGATTAAAAAAAAATTCTGGAAACAGCAGTGGAAATTCAAGACCCTTTTTCTGTCAATTGGGAAAATAATTTCATTAAGAATACATTTTTAAGTCGATTTTTCGAATTTTGCTATTCCAGTAGATCCTAAAATACGAGTATCTCAAGTAAACTAAGCAGTCTGAATTGCCACTTATGACCATTTGCTGTATCCCTTCTCGCGAGTCTGTAAAAGCATTTCACGAAATAAAATATTTCATACTGATCTACAGTAAAGTAATTGGTGAAAAAACCGTTTAGGAGATTGGTTCAATTATTCAAAAAAGTAACAAGATATCATTCGGTTTTAATAATTGGATCTGGCGATATCGAAAGCTCTTTAGTGCTCTTTGAAAATTATTTTCCCAAAAAGGGAGTATCAGAAGCTCACGTGACGTGGGAGTGTCCTCGTCACAATTTATGTTTTACACGTGTAAAATGTGAAAGGGCTGTTTGTGGGGTGGCTCCCTTTCACCTATCTAGCATCCCTGCTTATTGAATCATCCGTGTCAGATAAGATGATATAAAAAAATGCAAGAGCGAAAACTGAGTAAGGGGTGTGTGAGTGAGAAAGGTGTAAAAAAGACAAAGAAACAGATACTGTGCATCGGATGCAAAGGGCACATTTAGGGTTGCAGGAGATTCCATTGTTAGAAATATAGGGGCGTAGGATTATAGGGGGCTTTTATTTTTGGGCTTCACTCTTCCCATTCAGAACATATTTCTCATGATCGATAGTCTCGTGCCAACTCTCGAAAGAGTAACTTGCCGCCGGACTATTTTATTTATTTTCATAAAAATAAATTCCTAACATGTCGGCAAATTATGTAAGGTACTTACAAAACAGAAAATGTTTTGATTTTATATTTTGGTACGATCTCGACACATTAAATATGAACAGAGCTTTATTTTTGCTAAGGATTTTTTTTTTGCTGAATGTCAATAGAACTATGAATCTCATAGTAATAACTTCGTTTTTATGAGAGTTTTCAGTTGTAACGACAGTGGAATGGATCGAGTATTGAAAAACTCGGAGCGCAAGTGAGATTTTTTTCCCATTTTTTTTTAAAGGCAAGTGATCTTTATGACTTGCTATAACTTTGTGTTCATAATATGTGTGAGAGGATGAAGTGCAAAGTGACGTTTTGCAGCCTGAGTCGAAAGACGATAACCCGCAAACAGGCTTTCGTGTCCACGATAACTACCCTCGGTTACAATCAACGTTTACTCGTCGCTTTCTCTCTCCACTTTTCACCCCCAACTACCCCGGGCTCACGACCCCAATTCCTTCGTGTTAAACGCATCTACACCAGGGGTCTTTCCTTCGTCTTTGTTTTCCCTTCTTACCAGTGTCGTTTTGCAGTTGCTCGCGAAACGGTCGAAGAATAAGATAAAGAAACGCGGGGATTTCGAAAAAATAAGATTTTTATGATCTAATATAATTTAGGGTACGTGAGAAAAAAGGCGGTGGGGGGTAATATTAAGTTAAAGTGACTGTGATTACTTGCAAATCTCTCCTTATTTTTTCCGTCGTTTTTATTTATATTATATTTCTTATATATTTATATATATTTTATATATATATATATATATATAACATATAATATTTTTATATATTATATTTGTATTTAAATCTTCAACATTTATTTCGATAGCATCGTAGAATCACCTAACTTCAGACATTAGCCCAAGCTTCGGACAACTAATTTTTTTTTTGTTTCTACATAACTAAATGATATAAAAGCAATAAAAAATTTGAGTCGAAATCCAGAAGTGACATAAGAAGCCAATTTTGTTTTCTGAAAATAAGTATAAATCCAAGAAAAATAGGTGTCCGAGGTTCGGGCTAGTGTCCGAAGTTAGGTGGTTCTACGGTAATAAAAGGTCTACGGTGATATTTTAAGCCATATTGATACACTTGGAATTTCAAATAAAGTATAAAGATTTAGGACTAGTGATAGAACGACTGCAATTATAAACCTTCTTTCATTTGGTGAAAAAATAAACCAACATATTTTTAAATAATTATTTTGATGCGAAATTAAAATATAATGACTTATTTGGGTTGAAGAAAATTACTTTCAAATTTTTTTGAATACTATTAATACATTTTCTTTCTTTTGTTTGCATCATACTAATGTTTAAAGGTTCTTATGAATAACAAAATGTTGAAAATAAAATCAGAAGCCTTTATAATTTGTTATTAACGTTTAATGAATGAGTTGGAAGAATTTATTGAAGTGATATTCATTACAAAGCTGTAGTTTTGAGAAGTAATATAACATTAATAAACCTTAATTAGGTTTCAATAATTCCGTGTATAAATGAGCGTAGAGCCTAATTATGGTGATGAATCAGTAAATTATATCAATATTTTGTTAATTAGCTTCCAAGTTTATTGATTCCACTTCATTTTCTGAAAGTTTTTATTAAATTAAAAATTGCGCAATTTTTCCACACTTAAAATTTTTAATTTTTAATTTTGAAATTAGTAGGAAATCTCCGAAATAATTCTAAAAAGTAAATTGGAAATTGCATTGAACAGAATAGATCTTTTTTTCGAAGGAATGAGTTTTGAGAAATAACGTGTTTCAAGTCATCTCATGAGTAATTTTATATTTTTAAAAATTAGCTAAAATATAATTTCGAATAAAAATATAGAGAACATTATAGTATTTAAACTGTTTTACAAAATTCTCATAAAACGTTGAAGGAATTGAGAATTTAAAAAATATTATAATATAAAAATCCTTGAGTTTTTATTACGATAACTGTTGATTTTTTTATTTAAAGTGTCGAAATAAAAAAAGTAATTTGAGTTTTGATTTCGGGTAAAATAAATTGAAACGAAATTGAAATATTGAATTTATTTTGTTCACCTTTTTCAAAACATTTACCTAGAAAAAATCGTATTTTGAATCAAACTAACATAAACGATGGGGATATTGTCAATTCAAAGAAGAAAAAACAAAATTTCAGTACCACCTATTTTCGAAAAAATTACTTTATTCTCGAAATAAGTTCATGTGGGTTGATCATTAATGAAAGAAATTTCTTTCAATTTTTATTTTGAAAAAGAAAGTTTGACATAGCGGTTTTTTACGTATTGTTAACTATTACGGAATTTTCCATGAAATTAACTTATTTCTAGCTCTTATAGGGCTAGTATTGTGGAATTTTTCGTAAACTAGCCCTCGTGCTATACTTAAACTGTTAGTCATAAAGAAAATTGCGTCATGTTGGACAGTGCGTTTTTAATACATTAAACATATTTGACCAAAATTCATCATATAGGTATTAAAACTGAAATTTCAATCAAAAATTGCTTTTTGGACAAAAAACTATATTTTATAAAAATAGAAGATTTTTTTGTATTGAAATTTTTCGCAAATACTTTTTTTCTAATCACAAATAGATTGAGAATTCTGGTTAATTTGGTATATGCTGACTGTTGAAATAATTGTGAGACACTATTGAAAAATTTATTTAAAAAAAATGAAATGCTAACATTTATTGAACCATTTGGCGTTAATAATAGAAACATTATATTAATTTAAAATAAAATATTGGAATCGGTCGACTTCATCTGCTTGGTTTTTTGATTAACAATTCGGTATTTCTCATAAATTAAAAAAACGTAGGTACATATGTGAGAAGTAGCATGGGCTTTAAATAAAAACTGTTTGAAAACCCCAAATCATTTTTCTTTGGTATGTAATATTTACCAATTTATCGACTTAAATTTTTCATGAATGAAGCTCATAAATTAAAAACATATAAATAACAAATTCGATTACTCAACAAAAATACGAAATTCTCTTAAAAAATAGCCATTTCTAACAGCCCCATTTTTTGTCTCTTTCTTACTATTTATCAGTGAAAAATACTACAAAAAATATTGTAGCAACTGTTTGCAAAGTTCATTACGACAGTTATTTCTAAGGAACTCCTTTGCGCGAAAATCGTGGACTAAGGAACAAAATTGTATAGTTATTAAAGCAAAGTAATAAAATGTGGCATCCCTACGAGTGCAGTTTTTAAATTTATTTAGTTACATCAACTTTAATAGAAGCTTTCTAATTCAATTTGAAATAAAAAGAAAAGTACCCTTATCTTTTTAGAGTGAAGAAAGGGCCGAATGCAGATCCTGATTGTTGGCCGTTGATCCGAGTGCAACAGCGAAAACAGTATCGGAAGTAAACGGTAGTGGCAACGGGAGCAGCAGCATCGGTGGCGGCAGGGAGATTTTTCCCCACCGCTTGGAAAAACTGCCCCCACCATCGTGCGGGCGTCGAGTTGGTTGGGAGAGGGCGGCGGGGGGCTGGGGGCTGGGGTCTCGGTGGCTGGGGGCGGCGGCCTCAAAAATACACCGCAACCACACCGCGCGGCTCCACCGCAGAAGCCGCCACCTTCCACCGCCGAACCGAAACGAGACCGCGCGAGTTAAACACCCTTCCGAGGTGTTTCTTCCCATCAGGTGATCTACAGAAGAACTATTCCCGGCAATTCCTACTGTTCAGAGGAACCTCGCCAATTCCAACAACTTTGCCAAGAATCGAAAATATTCTATTCGAATTCCAGACTGGAGAACGGAAGTCATCCAACTGGTGAACAATAAATTTGCTTCCCTATGGTCCTGGAGAACCCACAAATTTCCAGTGATTGAAGTGAATTTATTTGATAAATTGTGAGTTTTGTGATCTTGAGTGAAAAGAAATGGGTGAAAATAAATAAAATAGGGGTCTTAGTGAAGAGGGGTTAAAAAAAACATTTTGGAAAAGGAGGTGATTTTTAATTTATTCAGAAGAATTTTTTACTATAAAGAATATTGTGCAATAGTCGGTAGATTTGTGCAGCACTGGCTATCATTGTGCAACCCTGCAGTGGCTATCAGGAAGAAAAGAGAGTGAAATTAATGAAAGTATATTTTTTTAGTAAAGAAAATTTTCAATTCATTTAAAATGA
The DNA here is from genome assembly GCA_032362435.1 of Melikaiella ostensackeni. Lineage (NCBI taxonomy): Eukaryota > Metazoa > Arthropoda > Insecta > Hymenoptera > Cynipidae > Melikaiella > Melikaiella ostensackeni. The sequence continues at coordinate 42,920,707 of JAUMHM010000005.1, forward strand.
TTCTTATCAAATTTGATGTTATGAAAAAGTGATCTTCTTGTAATAAAAAAGGATTCATCAAAAAAACTTCAAGGCGGAAATATATTTTTATTTGAACCAGTTTGTATAAAGTCTACCGTGCAATACTTCTTACAAGTCTGCAGCAATTCTTAATATTGTGTAACACCATCTACTGACTATGAAAACCGATTTAAAAAAGGAAATTGTGGAAATATAGTCCCAAAAGATTTGAATATTAATCGAGTGGTGCGAGTTTCGAGATCGAGAGTTGCGCGAGTGACCGCCGGTTTTGGATTTGACTTGTGGGAAGGAAAAGATGAGACGGTAAAAAGAAGAAGAACACGAAGAAAGTGTCGTCGGGGAAGCGAAAATCGAAGGGTCGTGCTCACCGCCGTCGATTCCAATAAAAGGAATTTTCTCCGCGACTTGGCAGTCGAGACGAAGGAGAATTTGCAAACGGATGCTCTGTTCGGATCTCCGCCGCGGGATAATGAAATAAGGATCAAAGGAGTCGGAGAGGAAGGGCAAGAAGGACCACCCCGAATCATGTGCGTCGTTCCGGGGAGAAAACAAATTTAATTTCAGGGAGAAATCTATTGGTGTATTTCTGTGGCGTGTTCTATCCCATTCAAAGAAAGACTACAAGATCCTGGATCCTCATTCCTTAGGCATCAACTGTGATTTAAAGAGAGAGATTACTTTTGGTGGAATCTTTCGATTTTGGTTGTTTGGATCTAAATTTTTCTTTGGATTAGTGAAGTTTTAAAATCTGGATTGTCAAAGTGTTGTGATAGATATTAATGACAATCATTTGATGATAGATGCAATAATCAAATATTAGTTATCTTCATTGAATTCAAGTGATCTTTATTAGATTCAAAAGATCATGAAAAGTCCCAGAAGAATTATCTCAAAATGGTAGAGACTTCTTCAGTCTTCCTTAAAATATTTTACAGCAAGATCGTCTGTAGCGACTGACCAAGATCCTAAGTATTATCTTTCAAATTCCTCATCAACAGTGATACCAAAGAATTAGAAGACCAAAGGTATGGAAACCTGTGAAATAATTGGCACCAGATGGAATGTAAATACTTCAAAAATTTGCAGAATAGAAGTTGGTACTTTGATTTGACAATCTTTCATAACACATTTTGGGATTTCTAGATACAATTGGGAAGTTTGTTGTGTTTCGGTTTGTTTGAGGAAAATGGGGTGTAGTGACAAAAAGTGCTGACGACTCAGATCCCATGACGAATCCTTCGCGAGATGCTCGTCCCGAGGATCAGCCTCTGGGTCTAGACTATACGGATCCAAGAGCGGCTCATGTTAATCATCCGGTCCATCATGTGCATCAGGGGAACCCTGTGAGCCAAATTGGTGGCACCAGGGTTCGAAGGACAAGAGGTTCTTCGAGACGAAGAATGCACTTGGCTAGTGAAGTTCCTCCACAGAGTTCAACTGGTGGAAATCATATTTCTGATTATGCTCTTACTGCTGATCTTCTTGCTGAAAGAACTTTGGATGGTCTGCTTTCTGAGCATCCTGGAGAACTCGTGAGAACAGGTGAGAATCATTGAAGATATTTTCACCATTATAGGATAGATAATTGATCCCTGTTTGGTGTTTATATCCACTTCTTCAAAGGAACTAGATGTTACTCATGTTAGTTCTTTTTTTAAGTTGAGTAGTGAGTATTTTGATTTGAGTAATTCATAAGATTGAGAAAAATTGTTAGAAATTAGACTCAGAAAACGATTTGATTGTATCGACAAAATTTTTGTTGGTTCAACCATAGAATATATTTATTACCATAAAATCACCTAACTTCGGACACTGTCTCAAAGTTCGGACCCCTATTTTTCTTGGATTCATACCTGTTTCTGGAAAACAAAATTGTCTTCTTATATCATTTCTGACTTTGGACTCAAAGTTTTTATTGTTTTTATACTATTTGGCCAAGAAGCAAAAAAAGTTCGAAGTTCAAAGTTTGGGCCAATGTCTGAAGTTAGGTGATTCTACGGTACATATATGGATAGCAAAATATTTGGTTGACATGACCGAATTTTTTGGTTGTCTTAATCATACCTTTTGGTACATAGAATATTAAGTAAATTAACCAAAAAAGTTTGAATCAATAAATATTTTGTTGGATCAACAAAAACTTGTTTGATTTAACCAAGTTTTCATTTATGACCAAGAAAAAAGTTTTTTTGCATCAAGTAAACTTTTTTTCTGAGTGTATGATATTATATGAATCAAACCAAACATATTCTTCAACATTTTTGTTGTCCATTGTAATGTTTTTCTTGATTTTCTTGAATGATATAATAATTAGAAACAGGAATTCTTGTTTTTCTATTACTTATGTTTTTACGGTTGCTGTATTCGCTTTTTGTATTATTGTTTAAAATTTGACAGACAATTGAAAAATATTTTCTAAGATAAAAATGTTTTAGTGCAAATATCATTTATGGACAACAAAGTAACGTTATAATGTTAGAGATTACTCTACAGCACTGATGTTTTTAGTAAAAAACTTAGCGTCTGATCAGACATTCAAATTGTTAAATATTTCCTCTTTTGGCCCTAAACTTATTTTCAAATCCATATTCATAAATTTTTCTTAGACCATTTGTAAAAATAGTTCTACACAGTTCTAGCAGAAACAATGGTTCTTAGTCAACCTTACTTTTATTCTTAGTTTGTCCTATTATAATATTAGAAATTATTCTGTAGCAGTGATGTTTTTAGTAAAAAACTCAGCCTCTGATCAAACATTCAAATTGTTGAATATTTCCTCTCTTGGCCCTAAACTTATTCTATAATCCATATTTTGCAATTTTCTCAAAACGATTTTTGAAAACACTTTTACACAATTCTAGTAGAAAATTTGGTTCTTAGTCAGCCTCAAAAATATTCTTAATTGGACCTGCATTTATTTTTTGAATTTTAATTCTTTATTATGCAGAAATAATCCTTCTAACATTTTTTGAAAATCCCAATTTTCCTCTGGAAAAATAAATTATTGATCCCATAGAGTAGTTTTTAAATCCACCTTCTAAATCGATTTTATGAATAATTTTAGACAAAATGTCTCTACGAACAATAATTTTTAAAAAATTTCCTTAAGTTTCTGTAATTGTTTAAGAGAATTTACATATTTTTATTACTTTCGCCGCTATGGTTTAAAATACTTTAAAAAGGCATTACAATTACACTGTCATACAAGTTAAAAGGACACTTATGTCACATTTTTGAAAAAATGAGATTTTCACATTAATCGATTCGCAAAAAAAACTGCATCTATCTACGCAAATGAGAATTCTGAAAAACAAATAGATTTTATTAAATAACAAGTTTTTTTGCGACTGAAACTCGTAATTCTCTGAGGGAAAAAACCGTAAGTCACTAAAATGTTGTATTTGGCGTCTAACACCAGGTATGACAATATAACTCAGAACGACTGTATGTCGACTCGCGGTCTTTTTAACTTTCAAAAGCATTGAGGCTCCTTCTTCAATACAATAAGGTCGAGTGTAATTTTATAGATAAAAAAAACCGGGTGTCAACTCGCGGCTTTTTGCCCCTGTATTTTTCTCTATGAACAACCACATGTCGATTTTGTTAGCGCAAATAACGAAAAATGTAAATTTTTTTACAGAATGGGAAAAATATTCTTCGATTTGTATGAATGATGTTGAAACTTTTAAAAAAATGAATTCCATAATACTTTTTTGAGACAAAATCGATCTCGTTGATTTTCTACGTTCGAAGCTGAATAGACGTATCTGTTTAACTTGTACGGTAGTATAAATAACAGATAATTAGAAACCGTAGTTTTTGGACATAATTGTCTATTGGTTATGAACGCTATCCTAGAATAGTATTTCAAGAATAATATTTAGTGAAGCGATATTATTCTACAATACTGAATGCTGTTGATTGATTGTAAACATTTACATGCTCCGCGTAAGAACAAAACATATGTATATATGAATTCAGGATGAAAATTTCCCAACTTTTTTGCTTTTTACTTGATTTTAATTTTTATACTTTACTTCGGATTTTTTCAAGAAAAATCACAAAAATCCAAACGATTATTTCTAAATAAATAATTACGATCTGGTCTTTGTTTTCTTGAGTAGTCTAAGGTTTTTGTAAATCATTATAAAGATTTGAATAACTTTTTCAATGAAAATGTAGATACTTCAGAAAGTTTAAAAATATGGCTAAAGACCCACCAAAAAATATTGATTAATATTGATATTTTTTAACAAAATGGAATAAGAATTTTTTCACTAAAATAATTTTGAAATATTATTAGATTTTGTATCTAAAACCCTAAGATAGAACGATTTCTGGATTTCGATAAGAGGAAATTTCATAAATTTATTCATATTTAACATTCCATAAAAGGTTCTATAAAATTAATTAATATATGATACTCTTCTTGGGTTTATTTCCAATCTAAAATTTGACAGGTTTCTGCAAAATAGAAAAAATGTAGAAATGAATTTCTTGAAAACTGTCGGGTTGGAAATTTAAAATAAAGAAATCAGAAAAAAATCAATAAATTAAATTAATCCTCAGTTTTACATAGAGACCATTTAATTTCTATGTCGAATTTTTGAATAATTTTTGTTGAGTATAATTTGCAGCTCTTACAATATCATCTTACAGAACTAATTAAATCTTTTGCATGTGAACTTGTAAGCATATTTTAATGACCTTTTAATTATTCAATACCAAAAATGCTTTCTTTTGTTGATAAGCATTTTTAAAATATCGCATATTGTTCATTTATAATAATTTCAGAAATTATTTTCTTATCGCAGGTTGTCCTCACGTTGTCTGTACCGTCTTGCCGTCGCATTGGCGATCCAACAAGACACTTCCGGTAGCTTTCAAGGTCGTGGCCCTTGGCGAAGTTGGTGATGGAACTTTGGTCACTGTGCGTGCTGGTAACGATGAAAACTGTTGCGCTGAGCTACGCAACTCGACGGCTTTGATGAAGAACCAGGTTGCGAAATTCAACGACCTTAGGTTCGTCGGCAGAAGTGGAAGAGGTGAGCAATTTTCCCTATATTTATTTCCCAATTAATTTAACTGCATTCACATTCCATTTATTCATTAAAAAGTTTAAATCAAGTTTTCGCAAAGCTTTTCTAAAATCCTAAAAATTTGCAGACCCAATATCATGAGGATAGCAAAACTTCAGATGAAAACAAACAGATGGAATTTTCACTTGAAAAAGATATACAAAATATAATACTAACGCATAGAGTTTCAATTCTCTGCTGCATCCAGAAACGACCTCTTTGCCACCCATAACGCTTAACAACTTAATATTGTGAAAAGGGTCCTAAAACCGAGACGAAAATTTTTTCAACGCAAAACAGTTTTATTTCACAACAAAAACTAGTTCTGGAAATTTCAAATCTTCAATACGACCAGAAAACTCCATTTGAGACAATATGTACTTAAGCTTTGGGGACAACAAAATTCTAACGACCGATTCTTTTATTCACGTTGTTAAATATTATTTCATTTATTTTTTAAGAAAAATATTTAATATTAATAAATAATTTCAAACTATAGAAAACAATTACTTCTAGAATCGAGTAAAATCGAAAAATAAAAAATTTATTTAAATTAATGCGCGAAGGTAAAAAATGAATCAAGACTATTAAAAGTGATTACATCGGCGGCAGTAGCCGGTGATTCTCGACTCGTCGAGATCTCGAGCGTTAGGCAGGGACGGGCGCGGTTAACTCTCGGATGAGTTGATCGTTCGGGATTCTCACTTAGTCGTATTTTCACTGCATTTAACTACTTTCAAGTGGGAGGTATGACGCCGAAGATAGATGTGGGCACTCGATTTTATCGAATGTCTACATCCAAAACTCGTCTGTCGGTAACCGGCTGTGCTTAGGAGTTTTGCTTTTCTGCAATTTTCCACTTCTCTGACCAAATTTTCAGGCGAATGCAAGCGCTTTTGATGAAAATACGGCTGCAGACGGTAGGGGATTTTAGAAATTCAAAAACCCCGCAGGATTGAGTACTTCAGGCATTGATTGGAGGCTTATTATATGAGTTGGGGTAATTGGGGATTTGTGAAAGGAATGTGAGCTAAGGGGTTTAATGTCTGACAATCTCCTGTGGAAGGGGGGGGGGGGGGATTATACATACATAAAAACCCGAAAAAAATATACATGGAGTAAAAAATCTAATCTAATCTTTTATAATTGATTTCCGAATCAGTGCAAAATCACAACAATTTCTCTTCATTGCTACTATTTATTTACTCCAGGAGCCATTCTCCCTAGACGTTAACACGGCACCTTAAATCATTCAGTCGTCGGTACATTAAGGTAGCGCCCTAGTTGATGGCCTCGTTTCTTCATCTGGATGGTGAGCCAACCTCCAGACCCTTATTCGTCCTCATTTTTAATTCACTCGGCAAATACCCGCGGCTCGATCTCTCTCTCTTTTTTCCTTTTCACGCCCAGTCGCCAGGTTTGCGTAGGCGGACACTGGGATTTTTAATTCCTGGTCCCTCGATCTTCAATAATTCAGGGTTTCTTTACTTCCTCAGACCCCTAAAGAGAAATAAGCGGTACTGAGAGAGATTAAAAAAACTGGGGTCCGAGGCCTCTGAATAATGCGTCCTAATAATCGCAGCCATTACGAACGGTTAATACCCTTGATGGTTCGACTGAGGTTGCGAGGGGGGAGGGGGTAAGGACTGAAGGAAAAGAGCAAAGTTTTCTTTTCGTGCATAAGAGGGCGAGAGATGCGAGTAACGAGGCGTCTTTTAATTCCTTTAATTCGACCAAGCTGCATTCCCCCTTCCATCTTCGAAGTACCCTCAGGCTGAATCTATCGAGTCTCCCCCACCACCTAATAGAAGCAAGGGGCACCAAGGTTTGAGAAGTCACGGGCTTTCCAGTTAACGAGGAGGTAGTCGACTTGTTTATGGCAAATTGGAAAAGGAAATTGCGAAGCTTGCGATCGTCGTCGTGGAGCGTTGTCTTTTACCCTCTGTGTTGATTTTAACATCCTTAGATCCAAACCTTCCAGGAACTGAATTCTTCCAGAGAGTTATACTTGTTCAGTTGAGTGCATTACGAATTTCGTGACAGGAAAAAATAATTTTTAAGTACTTGACGTGGGGTTGCATGGGTATGGATACTGACTTATTTTGATCAATGTGTGCTCTTAGGCGATGAAAGTAATCACTTCAAATATTTTTCAAAAGTTAAAAATGTATCAGAGATATTTAAGTTCGAAAAAACTCCTCAATATCTTTAGAAGAACTGAAGGGTCGCCTGGGAAAAAAGGCGTAAGTTTCAAAACGCGAATTTTACAGGACACACAAAAAACTGTCTAACTTCAATGCATTTAATAAGAGTACTTTGGAGCTATTATACAGCTCTATCGAACCATGAGAGGGATTTCCTACAATAAGCAACCATCTCCGAGAAATCTTTTGCCAAAGAAATATCGCGTCCCAAAAAAAGTCGATTTTGACTAGGAAGAAGTTGCATAACTTCTTTATTTTCAAATTGAGAAAAGGTACCTTCTAGCTATTACTTAGCTCTATTGAATCATGAAAGGAGCGTTTAACAAAAAAGAAACCGTCTGCCAGAAAAACCTTATCAAGGAACGGCACGTCCCAAAAACGCCGATTTTGACTCAAAAAGAGTTGCATACCTTTTCTATTTTTTAATTAAGAAAAAAAAAAAAAAAAAATGACTTGCGAGCTTTTACTTAGCTCTATTGAATTACGGAAAGAACATCCTGAATAAAACAACCACACTTCCGATGAATACCTTTGTTAAAGGCACGGCGTGTCCCCAAAAACGAAAATATTGACACACGAAGAGTTGCATCACTTTTTTCTCTTTTAATTAGAAAACGAACAAGAAAATACTTTCGAGCTATCACTTAGCTCTATTAAATCGTGGGAAGAATAGGTGAAAACAAGTAATTACTTTTTTTTAAATTATCAAACATGGATTTTGACCCACTTCAAAATCGAACTAGGCCATAATTTTCTACAGGGATATGGGTTAGGTCAAAAAATTAATTTAAGACAATAAAACCGATTTCCAAAATTTTGGCACTTACGCCGTTCTGCCGGGTGACCCTAAAACTGTATAGTGATGAATGTTTAAAAAAAGTTTTCTCTTTTCACATTTGTATTACTTGGATGCTATCTTGATTTTGTTCAAAAATATCTCAGGTTTTGGATATGCTTTTTTCTCGGGGGAACCCAGTGTTTCATCATCAGCCATGGACTAGGTCAAGTGCCTCATGAGTTTAAGATGCTAAGAATTTAATACGATGTTTGAAACTTCTTGCGATGATGTTGTAGTAGGTACAAAATTAGGTGTATGGTGTAGTTTGGAGTTTATCGGCTACAGCTGTTGCCCTTACGCAGCGGCCAAGAGCGTTAAAGATGACATTAATTGCCTCTGGATGCTTTTTTAGAGCTACCCTCTGTTACTCCATTGACCTTTAGTTGCCTATTTCCTGATGGTCTAGGAAGTTTCGTACAATGCGACAGGTGTTTAGTAAAACCGCCATTTGAGCTTCTGCCAGTACCCTACTGGCTCCTAGATATTCCGAGTTTTCAGAGCATCTTGCGTGCACATTTCCTGTCGCCGAAATCACAATAGGATGAATAGATGCGTGCTGCACATTGCCTATCGCCGAAATCTCAATAGGATGAATAGATGCATGTCACACATTCCTCCATATTATCACTACTTCATGCCTTAGCTCGCTATACTTGAGGATTTTAGTTGTACAGGTTGCCTGCAAGTTCCGGTTAAGTGGGCAATCAATGTCGATGATGTAGACTTTTCCACCTTCTTTTCTCACGCATTACTATGTCGGGTCAATTGGCTAGGACATAATGATCCGTCCGGATAGTAACATCCCAGTTCAAGGTATAGTCTTCGTTTTATAGAACGGGCAGTAGAGAATATATATAGAAAGGCATTCATTCTCTTAAGTCCTAGGTTTAGGGCACGTTGTTGATGTATTATGCCCGCTACATCATTGTGTATTTGCGCGTACTCTCATTCCAAGCCATTACGCCATCAATCAAGTGCTCGATGGATTCGTTGGTATCTCCATACAATCGGCACCTGTCAACCACGTCTTAATGTAACACGTGCTTGCGATAATTTCTGGTGCTGTCAACCCTGTCCTGAATCGCAACATCTCGCTTGCTGCTAAAATAAGGTCGCAACAGTATAACTTGTGATATGCACAGTGGCTTGACATCTACAACGTCTCTACCTGCGCTATGTCGTGGTAGAATTACCCTTTTAATCACCGAATTACTGTGGTGTATACAGTGCTTAGTCATTTCAACGCGGATGGTTCTGTTTATTCTTTGAAGTTCGACCACTTGATGAGGCCAAAAGAGTACGTGAGAACAGGAATGGCATAGGCAGTCATTAGGCTTTCTTAGGCTTTCTTTAACTAGCGTTTGCTGAATGTCCTTAGACTCAAGAATACCTAGATATCTGTACGACTCACCCACAGCCATTACCTCGATGTGATCCTCGTTCACGTCCTCTGATTCTGGGGTCCCTCATTCTCTCCTGATTAAATGCACTGTTCTGCATTTATTTAGTCAAAACTCCAAGTGGATGCCATTGGAAAACTGCTTTGTGACATGAATCACTTGCTTTAGTTTCTTGTTTGAACTAGCGTATAGCTTCAGGTCATTCATGTACAGAAGATATGTCAGTTGATGACCATCCTCGTTATCATGTACTCGGAACCCATGAGACATGCTATTTAGTTTTTTGGTCAGTGGATTCAACAAGAAACAGAACCACAATGCACTGAAGAAGTCTCCTTGAAAGATACCAATCGTGATGCGAATTAATCTAGTTATCCTTGGTTGCCCATGATCAAAATACTTGACTCTTGCTCCCCAAAGCATCATCGCACGATCTAGGACGTCGATGATACGTGAGCAGATCTTGTAAACATTTAAAACTTCAAGGAAATAGGCATGTGGTACCGAAGGTAACGCTTGCTTATAGTCAATGTAAGCCATGTGCAAGTTTCTTTAATGTTTCCTAGCTTGCGCCATGGCCACAGAGTCAATGGTGACTAGATCTTTACTGTCCCGCGAGTTTTTGCAACGTCCTTTTTGTTTTTCTGTTAGGATGTTATTCTCGTCGCAATGTGAGTAATCCTTATTTGCAATTAAAGCTGTAAGGCACTTGTAAATCATTGGGAGACTGGCTATTGGTCGGAATGCAGACAGATTTCGAGCACCTGGTTTTTTAAGCAACATATACGTGGTACCTTCGAGCATGAAGCCTGTCATCAGATCTGGATGTTCGATGATCTTTTGGAAACACCTTTCCGACGCAGGATGCACACTCAATGTCTCGATGTTCCGAGGGTGGATGATTTTAGTACCACGGTGTATCAGCTTTCTGGTTCTATATCCTTTCTTATATTGGGTCAATCGACCCAATTTGCTTCTTACTTTGCTGACATCTCTATCTAGCCTGATTTTCAATAGTGGATCTCGTTCCCTTCCTGGGGCAAAGACTGCATTTCTAGGTCCAGTTCTACAGCCCAACGTTTCAATGACTGCCATCACTGCACAATACAGTAAAGTTTGCACCATTAACGCAGATAGTTCTGCGTTCAAATGCATAGGCAAAACCTTGTTGCTTAAGTGCCCTATTATAGCATGCAGATTCCTGCTCATGAACATCTTTGGCAGAGAATGCCTATGTGTTGGTTCTACATCTCTGAACTCTAATAAAGTTCGACGAAAATGCCTTTCAACGTGCTGCAGTTTTTCTGGGATTTCGCTGCTTACATCAACGGGAACGTTACAGTCCGGATGTGGTTCTAGTGGAACTGGTACGTGATCTTAATTATCCCTAGCACCTTTGCCTTCAGCTTCAATTATTTCTTCGACATGCACACGTTCCAGAGGGGGCTCATTAATAGGTGGCTCATTAATAGGTGGCTGTTGTTCTACTTCCATTTTGATGGTAGCTATTTGAACCACTGAAAGAAATTTGTTGACAGATATTGAGCGTTTTTGATCTCCTAGATTCTGTTCCTTTATATTCGTGGCTAATTGTGGGTATTTAAGTAAGAAGAAGCGATGATGTTCTTTCCTCACACTTTGCCCACTATTCTCTGCCAAAATATAAAGGCATATGACATCTCTCTTAATATGGTATGTCCATTTTAATCGCCATCTTGGTTGCTGAATCTCTGCAACTGCCTCTGGTTGAATCAGGCCATCTGCCTCTGGAGGATATTGTAGTACTGGATCACCACGACGTTGCGCAGGAACACCAATAGCACGATGATGTTGTATCGCCTTACCGATCGCCGCTTGATCTTGTGCAGATTCCTCCAACTGATGTTCATTATCGATGTTTTCCCCCGCCGACTCGATCCGTCGTTTAATCCCCATTGCTCGGTCTTCTGAGATAAGTAGATTATTTCTGATGTCCTCAAACTTAGTGATTACTGATCTTACTGCAACTCTCTGTATGTAGGGACACTTCGCAGCGAAGTTTATCCTCAAATCGTGTCCCTTTTCGCGTTTAGTTTCAAAATTCGCGCTTTCATAATAGAGACGCATCAATTCTTCTATCATTGCTATATTCCAGTTGATGCTCTCCCACGGTATTCCCGTTAAGGTGATTGGCTGCAAATCGCTAACGCTAGCCAAAGAATCTCCAGCAGGCACAGTTGATGTTCCAATGTTTGCCTTTTGTCGCAGATGTTCTTGCTGACCAGAATGTTGATCGATGAGATCTATCTAAGCATCACGCAGCTCACCATCACCACCATCGCGCATGCTGTGGCCCCCAGCGGTGGCTCCAGGGGCGCCCCGACGATTTTCGGGAAGCAACCATCGTTACAATATATTTAAGAAATATTTCTTTGTGGATTTTGGTGTTCCTCTTAGTCCCTTTCCCTTTCGTCTTCGTCCCCCACCTGTCTGGCATGGGAAACCCTGTCAGTAGCAATGCTACCGCCGACGTGGCCGTCACAGACATGAGAGGAAAGCTTAAGCCCTACTGCGATATTATTATAATACATTATTATATTATTATTCTATTATTATTATCTTATTATTATTATTACTAATATTATTATTCCACTATCAAGAAAGTAAAAAAGTTGTGTATTGTGCCAAAGATTACCAACAAAAATATGGTTGAAAATCAATTCTCTTATTTGAATGTTTTTATCTACAACAATTGTTATTAACAGTGTAGCAAGAGAATTTATGAACAATAAACTCTATGATTAATAGTATGCATAGGTTTTGCAACAGTTTTAGTCAAAAGTATGAGACCGATCAGGCGTGGATGATTTTTTATTAAGAAGTGAAAATTCTACATGATTTTCTTTTCGTAATAGCCATTCTTTAACAACAATTCATGGATACAAGTTTCCATTTCATCGCAATATTTCTTTTTTCTGTCAATTTTGTTCAAAAATCCATTGTTTATAACGCTGTAGCTTAAAACCGTTTGTGCTACAAAAAAAAGCAAAAACGTTAAATTTTTTATCAAAGATGCTAAAAATAATTTTAAAAAATTTGTTCGTCCATGACCAAACAAATTGTTTTAAAAAATTATTCAAACAAAAAGTGAACAATTTTTAGAAAAAAGTGCCTGAGATATTCGTTATCAGGGGACGTTCTTTGATCTTAAAAAAAAAAGTTATGTCGGGGACCTCTTAGTCCATACAGAAGTGTTAATGGCGACTGAATGCGATTGGATAGGGTGCAAGTCGTTACCCATGTTCTCTACGTTACCATTAGTGACGTGCAAACCCCGACAGCAAATTTTATAGTATTCAAACTTTATAGTATAATTTTGAACAAAATACGTTTAACATACACAAGATTGAAATTTTGTGTTACGCCTGAAGGTAGAACACTGTAAAAAGCTCCAAACTTTACCTATTGCATTGTACAAGGGTTCACCCGTAACAGAATCCCACATTATAGATGTTTCTCTCTGGTTCGATATTCCGATCGCAACTATATCGGCGGGGTCGATAGTAAGTTGGCGCAAATTATGTACTGTTTGATTCAAACACTCCTCCACTGCTGCCATAATTTCCATTGGATTTTGCTCAACCCATCCTTCTTTCGGATGTGACTTAGATATCGAAACTTGATGATAAGTTAGTACTTCAGCAGTATCTCCAGCAAAAATCTGTAAAAAATTCGTGAATTTTTCTACTCATTGAGATTCATAGAAGTTTAAAAATTTGTGATGACCTACTATACCGCTGCACAGAGTGGCAAAAAAAATTGTCCCTGGACAAATAGATTTTCATTTCGGAAGTTTCATCAATTTTCAAGTTTTTGAAAACAGGAAGTATAATTAATTTCGTATCATTATAAAAAGCACATTTTTTCAAATTTTCTTTCAAATTTCTTTACTTAACAAACAAATAAAAAAAAATTGTATTTTCAAGGCTGCAGTTTTGTAAAAAAAGTTATATATCCGAAAGTGGTCCAATTCGAGAAAGAGACTCATAATAATAACTTTCAGGAAATATAGTTGAATAAAAATTGTTTCAAATCATTATAAACAAATAAGTGAACTAAGGCTATCTTCTCCATTTGCGATATTCATGTAAATACCTTGGACCCATATTTTTGAAAGGAAATGGAAGTAAAATAATCTTAACTTAAACTTGGTATAAGTTGAACATCAATTCCTATTTGTTTATAATAATTTCTTAAGCAAATACGAAACAATGTCAATTTTCAATAGATAGATTTCGTTTTTTCAGCAGAATCAATTGTACGTATCTTACCAATGACCTTTTGCTGTGATGCTTCGCACTGAGACAATAATTGCTGATTATCTAAACAGCGGGACCTGCACAAAATGTATGGAAAAAGCCCTTCGGTCAAATTTGGTGAGAGTTCAGTTTTCTCATTGTTAACGCATAGTATTTATCGCCTAAAATTATACAAGTACGCACTTACCACCTCTCCTATAATATGGAGAGAGGAAGGGTCAATGAGGTTCGCAACAGAGTTCTTACCGGTGGCGTAGTAGTGTAGTAGTGACATCAAAATCTGCACACGCAGTCTTACTGCTGCCATCACAACCAGATGCACACACGTGAACTGTCTAAAATTATTAAAGCATTCTCATACACTCACAAGCCTACATATCAGAATGGTTCTTAACGGCTTACTCTCTTGATGATGCACCAACTCACTTGGTCTTGCGTGATACCATCTCTCCTTACTTACGTGGTCTTACTTCTACTCGCTTGGATCACTGCTACTTGGTTTCGACTCTCACACTTGCACATGCTATGCTTTGCAATTAAAATATTCGAAGACAAGGACAATTATTCAAAGTCTATATACTAAACTTTCATTAAGTCATATTTAATATGGATACGAAAATTTCCGAAGCATGAGCTCAAATTGAAAGCTTGACCAAGATCTCACCAAGGTTTCTCAAGATCCCTCCTGAAAACGTCACACTACCTGTCGCAGAAGGGCACTACGCGATGTTATTGGATGCATGGAAGCAGCTGCAAGAACACAACTTAAAGGTAGAAGAATTAGCTGACACCGAAAAGGTCGACAAAACTTAAGTCAAATATTTTGCGAATAATGAATTTGTCGAAGCTCAAGAAGCATTCCTACTAGCTTTTGATACATTAAGTGATATGCTGTCAGATTTAAAAGGCTCTAGCTCAGTTCTAGATTCAACTTTGTCGAGAGATAATAATTTTAATGTGTCGCAATTGATAAAGATATCTCCTAAACTCCCGTCAATGAAATCGCCTACATTTGCAGTTAATTATATTGAATGGCAAAATTTTAGAGATTCATTCGAAGCAATTGTAGATAAACACATCGATTTGTCGAAGGCAGAAAAATTGCACCATTTGAAAGAAAATTTGCTCAGTCAAGCTTCGAAGTTGATTCGTCACTTTGCAATGACTAATTCAAACTATGATAGCGCATAGGCCATGTCAAAAAGAGATACTAGAATAAGCATGCATGTTTTACCTCGTATCTGCACTCTTTATGTCTCTTCCTAATATCAATAACGAGTCTGTTAAATGATTAAGAGTCCTACGTGACACATCAAATCAAGCTTTACAAGAGTTAAAAAATTGAGAAACGCCAATAGAATACTGGTATAATCTAATAGTTTATATCGCAGTAAATAACTAAATAAATTCTCGATAAATAGATGAGAGATACATTCAGGAAATACAAACGATTGTCCTAAGTACTCTGATTTAAACACGTTTCTTTCTATGCGAATAAGAACTTTAGAATCCTCGCAAATAACTTGAGAATTACAAGTAAATTAAGTGAATAACTCCAACAATAAATCACGCCAATCTTCCAGTCAGATAAATAATAGAACTTCTTAATCAGTTATCTGCACTCTGTGAAAAGCGAACCATAAGTTTTAATCATTTGAGGATTGGACATATGCCACATAACTGTAAAAGTGAAATTATTTGCTTTCATTGTAAGAAAAGACACCATTCTCTACTCCATTCCGAGCAACTTTCTTTCAACGCTTCAACACTGTTCAATCAGAAAAAAATTGTACTAAATCACCTATTACCTCAAGGTATGCGTTAACGAATCGGGAACCGAGTCGTACAGTTAACCCTTCTACTAGTCTTGTTTGCAAAAATAGTACTTTTTCAAACGCAAATCTTCCAATTTTACCTGCTATCAAAACTGTCATCTTAGCCACAGCTGAAATTAGTTTACAAGCACATAATGGTCGAAACTTACGTATTCGAGCGCTTTTAGATCCAGGAGCTCAAGCCACTCTAGAGAGTGAATGGGAGGGTGACCATAAAAAATCACTTTTGGGTTTCTTAGGTTTTGAGGGCAAATAATGTTAGCTTATGGGATTGTAGATGGCAGATTTGGAAATACATCAATTCAAACAATATTTAGAGGTGGCCCATTTTCTTTGAATGTTTTCTTTGCAAAAGCTTTCAATTACTCAAAGTGAAGAGTGGATCGTAAAAATACAACCATAGCTCTATTCTGCAATGTGACTCTATAAGAGACTCTATAAATCCTATAGAGGATTTCTATATTATTTTTAAAAAATGAAATATCTCTTCAAGCACTGTCAAAACATTGATGTGACTTAACCTGCGCTTCATCAAAATGCTAAGCAACTAAGGACAAAAGAAAAATGCTCTCAAAAAATGAAAGATTTTATAGTCGAAATTTTCACGGAACAAAACGATTCTCTCATTTTCACACTCTGCGAAAAAATGCATATAAAACTGCCAATAAAACATTTGTTATCCGAATGAAAAGTAGCGATAATTTGGAGGTTTTTCATTTCAAGGAAAAAGTTGGAAAAAGTTTCAAGTTTCAAGTTTTAAAGTTTTTCAAGTTTCAAGTTTTCAAAAAGTTTCATTTTACATAAGAAAGAAGATCACGTTTAAGTCAAGCGGATCTTGTTTTAAAACCAAAAATAGGCTTAACTCTCACATTAAGTAAAAAAAAAAAGCTTAACTTAGGGTGCACTTAAATTATGCTTTTACAAATGTACCACTATTTTCCATGCGATTCTATCAAGTAACGCTCATGAATATTTATCCCAAACGCTTATTCAATCTATCATAGATTTTTTGTAGCATTATTCTTTCATGATCAATTTTATTAGCTTTCTGATAAATCCCGGATTAAATCACATACATGTTTGGATAGTGCTTGTAGACTTTTTATTTAAAAAAAAACATCAAAATATCTTTAGTAGTTTCAGAGAAAAATGCGCTTGGAAAAAAATATATATCTCCAAAAGTACTCATTTTTGAGAGTTCAGGTTGTGTAGGATTATTGCACAAACATTCCACAACATGCTGCTGAAAGTAAGGATCCAATCGTTCTTAGGCCCAGAACCCTTGATGTATTGATTGAACTATTGATGTAGTGATTTTGATGTTTGTGATCTGGTAACTTTTTTTCGTTTTAAAATTCTCGGTGGACCCGGTTGTAATTCTATTGTGTCATCCTCCCAGTGTGGTTCTTTTTTTCGACTGAATCTTCTCCTTCCTCAGTTTGCGACAGTTGGGGACGATGTTATAATATCCTAATGATACCACCCTCGGAGTGACACCGGTCTGAATTTACTTTGCGCGGTGTTGTAAATTTGTTATTTTCCCCTACTTAGAAAGATTGAAGAATTTCTGCCGTAATCAAAGTGGTTGGCACCGTGGATTTTTTGAAAAACTCAATGACCCACGGAATAACTTTCTAATATCCCCATGAAACTACCCTAGGAGTGACACCGTTCCGAATTTACTTTGAAAGATTTTAGAAAATTTTCTTCATCCACTACGTAGAAAGATCCAAGAATTTCTGAAGTAATCAATATGGTTGGCACCACGGATTTTTCTAACATCTCAATGACCCAGAAGGATGATGTTCTAATGATCCCAAAAAACCACTTCTGGAGTGACACCAATCTGTATTTACTTTGAGGGTGTTATAAATCTTTGTTCATTCCTAATATTCTTTTTCATCCCTACTATTATTTCCCAACAATAGTAAATTACATGACGAGTGGCGAATGGCGGAGATTACGGACGAGTGTGGAGTTGCTGGCCCGAGCGAAGCGAGGGCAGCACCACACGAGTCAGTATTAAAAAATAAAAAGGAATAATCTAGTCATTTAACAAAAAAAACCTAATTTCGAAAAAACTTCTTGGTTAAATTTTCTTGATTATTTTTATGATTTTTACTCAAAATAAGTCACATCCTGAAACCATAATTTTTTACTCCCCCTCCCCCCATGGATTTATGAATCATTCTTTCAGTAAAACATGATCATTAGTAAATACTATACAAATAAAAAATTTCGAAAGAATATTTTAAAAAATCATATTTCTTACAATTCCAAAAAATTTGGTCAAAATATGTTCAAAAAATCAAAAGATTAAAATATAAAGATTTCATTACTTATTCGCTGTAATTTGTCCGATTTTGTACTGTCAATTAATGAATGTAGATACGTTTATTGCAAAATACTCAAAATCTTTATTGTATTACATTTCGTAATAAATCTTTCTAAATTACAAATTTTGTTGTGTTCATTTACTAAAAAATATCAATGAACAAGGAATAAAAATGAGAAAAAACAGGAAAATGAGAAGGAGAAAGAAAAAAAGAGAAAAAAGAAATTCGAATAACGATCATTTTTGTTCGAAGTTGAAATTTACTGAACAGTTGTTCAGGTGAATAATTGGAGCATTTGAATTTTGAAAATTTTCAGTGGTTTTTTGAGACATGGTGAAACTGAAGCTTTTCCTTAGTTGCGTGTTTTTTCAGTAGTCCTTGCAGAAGTTATCGTCTTAGTTTTGGTTCCGAATCCTGATGTTACAGTTGAACTTTGTGGAGATGTGACTGTCGAGGTTTTTGGAACTTTTACCCCGCTAATATTTCCAGCAATAATACCTCCAATCCTTCTTTTGCTTCCAATAGAATTCTCAATATAGCCTGTTCACATTGTCAAAATTAGAGAATTTTCGAAAATAAAATTGTAAGAATCAGAAGTTATACAATTACTTTCTGCGACTGCAGTCGACTTCCATCCACCGTGCCTCTTAATTGTAGTAATATCAGCGCCATTGTTCGCTAAATATGTCGTTGAAGTTCTTCTGAAACTGGGTCCAGTGAAACGTTCTGAATTCGGTAAACCCAGGTTTAGCAGAAATCTATCTGTGGTTGCGTTCACAGGTCTCAAATTGGCGTATTTCTTCAAAATTATAGCGTACTCGCCTTCAACGGTATAGGAACGTTCAATGTGTGCCTTGGAGACGGGTATTTTAATAAGTATCACCTCCCCGTGATATTCAATGTTTTTGGCCGTTAATTTGACCAATTCATCGGATCGACTTGCACCAAGGATTCCCAGAACAGAAATGATCTTCAAAACCAATATTTTGAATTTACTTTTTGTATTTTATTTTGTATATTGTATATTTGTATTTATTTAGTGTATATATATATTGTATATTCAATTTATGTTGTATTTCATTGTAATTAAATATTGTAATGATATTGTCAATGTGTAATAATGTAGTTATTAAAACAGATTTTGAAGAAAAGTTATTACTATTCCAATTACTTGTGTAAAATTTTTGGAGGAAAATTTTCATATTTTCTTGTTGAAATTTACTTTTGCATCGAGAAATTGTTCATCTGGGGCCTCATCCAAGAATTTGCGAATTGCTTCAGGTGGAAAATTTGCAGCTTTTTGGGGGCGAAATCCCTCTGATTGCCTTTTTAGTAACTGTTGTAGCTTGCAGTAGTTCGCAATGTCGATGTTGTTGTTAGTTTTTATCATCATTTTGATGATAGAATATCGGCTCCATGAAGTTGAAGGCTTGCATTTTCTCGATTGCTCTAGAAAATACACCAAAAGTGTTTTTTCATCGAAAGATAAGGTGTTTTTCGACTTTTGCCACGCTTTAGATATTTCGAACGTGGACTTGTGCTTATTCACCAATTTCGTGGGAAGCAATTTTTCTTCCGCTTCTCTCGCCAAAACTTCGATCTCTTACGGATTATCGAATGCGTCCAAAAATTCTTCGTCCATCTTTCTCAGTGATGAATTGATGATGAATTGATGATGAATGACTGAGATTGATTGATGATTGAGAACGATAATGACGAAACCAATGACAGAATGACACACGCTCCAAGGTTATGTCTGATAATGTCTATTGGTTGGCATTATTGATGCGCGCGCATATTTTTTACATGCACGTCTCAGTGGTGTCAACAAAAAAGCACTCACAAATTTATTCTGCTCGCTCAGCTGATTTACTTCCGCCAGTCCAGCTGATTTCTATTCGCCTGGTGGCGAATAGAAATCTCGGCAGTAATCCGCCATTTTCGCATCGCTCAAGAGGCCGCGAAAATCGAATTTAGGATGCGCTTGTTATGAAAATAAACTTGTTGGACAAATAATGAAGAATTGTTTTTTACTAAAGAAATATTAATATCGAACAGATTTTCTAAAATTTGTTGACAACAATTCGAGTTGTTGATTCATAATAGGCTTCTATAGTACAGTTAGATAAGTTCGAATGACTAAGTAAAATATCATCTACTCGTAACTGTAAAGGCTTATTATGAATTGACAACTCTAATTTTTATTGAGAAATTGGACAATGTTTGTTCGATGTTTGTATTTTTTATTAAAAAACAATTGTTTTCATAAAAAAACTTCTTAACATCTTGAACACAGAACAAAGAATCGTTTCTTATTAAAAAATATTAATATAGAATGAATTTCCTTCAATTTGTTAATAACAATTCGTGTTGTTAATTCATAGTAAGTTTTTACAGCTAAATAACTCCGTATGACTGAATAAAATATCATCTAGCTGTAAAGGCTTATTGTGAATTACCAACTCCAATTGTTATTGAAAAATTGGACAAAATTCGTTCCATATTAAAATTTTTCAATAGAAAACGATTATTTCTTGATAAAAAGATCTGTAATGTATTGAACGTCAGATGAAGAATCGTTTCTTATTAAAAAATATCAATATCGAATAAATTTTCTCCAATTCGTTATTAAAAATTCGAGTTGTTAATTCATAATAAAGTTTTACAATTAGATAACAGGAAATGCCTATATGTACAACATTAACTAGCTGTGAAAATGTATTATGAATTAACAACTCCATTTTTTATTGACAAGTCGCGAAAGCATTTGTTCGATAATAATATTTTTCTGAGAAACAACTTATTCTTTGATGACATTTGCTTTTTTCTTAATAATAATTGGAATTTTCATTCAAGAATGAATTTTTTATAGCTTGAATGACAGTATACAGTCAATCGAACCAGATTACCATATATGTGCAGAAGAATTTTTTTTCGAAAATGTACGAATATTATTTAATTATTCGTACAATTTGTTATAACAATGTAATAAAAGTTTTGAGTTGTCACGTTGACAAGTTTTCTCAAGTCAAATAACATTATCAAGTATTTGAATAATATTTTGAATGGAAGAAAGAGGCCTATACAAATTCCATACAGATATTAAGTTTTCCTGGTTGCGATTTGTATCAGTGTCAGCAGATCTTTTCGCAAAAATGCTTTTTTCTGTTTTCTCTTTTTCCTTCCTTGCACAATTCGTTATAGCCTGGTTAGCTTCGATTATAGCCGTAGAGGTTCCATCGTCGCTCTTTCTTCTGTTATACTGGTCATGTGGAGGCATGACAGATTTTTCAGGATCCTGAACGGCCTTCTGTTTCTGCCACCTCGTGTCATCATGTCGAGATGTTTGTAATGGACGAGGTCGGGAAGATTCTTCAAATACTTGGCAACTGCCACTCTCCTGCAAAACGTGATGTTGAAGGATCAGAAGAAGTTGTGGGTATCCTTCCCTGCTGGGTGGAATCTTTTTGGAACGATGTTGACATCGACATATTCTGCAGGAAGTTCTGGAACTTGAACGATGGTTCCAAAAAGTTAGGAGAACCAGTTGGCCTGTCGGTAGTGCAACTCGGAAGCGTTGATTATGTGGCGAATAGTCTTCGGGTTTGTTTGTGGCGGTACTTCAGAAGGAGTTTCATCAATGGCAGGACGCGAGACGGGAACTTCTAGTTCCTTCTGCCCTACAATCTCTGCACTGCCACCACCCCCATTATTAGGAACAATTCGTGATTCTGGAAACGGTCATGATGATTAACGTAAATTTTATTATTATCATTCATGGAAAATACGTTATTGAAATTGATTTCGAAAACATCCAACATTTTTACTTTCAAACCTTGCATATATCTGATATTAATTCTGTTCAAAAAATGTTTGAATCACTTTTCTTTTTTAAAATAAATCTCTGACTTTCATTTTCACGCGTATATAATGTAAAAAATACGAACAAGAAAGTGGCTTCTAAAAGTTATTCGTTTCTTGAAATTCTCTTTTTCTACCACCAAACAAGTCAAAGCATTATATGTATTATTTTAGAAACTTATCGCATCAAAAAGAATCCCATTTATTTTCCAGTTTGTACAACATTTTCCTGATGATTAAAATTGGAACAATAAAACTTGAAAAGTTATAAGAAACATTGTGAAAACAAGTATATTAAATTTAGATTTAAATTTGAAACGTTTCAGATAGAACAATTGAAAATCAAGTGACTTAGAAACCAGCACAAGATTTACGGTCAAAAAATAAATACACATTTTGTATATTAAAAATTACATCATTTCGAATCAAAAGCATTAAAAACTAAACAATTCTGAACTTAATTTCAAACATAGAACTTTTAAATTAGAATTGTGAAGCTGAAAGGTCTTTTCTACTGGAATCCTTTAAATTTGAATTATTATAATGTAAATCGTTTAAAATGAATAACACTTGCCAGATTTTGATCTATACTTTTAAAAACTGAAAATGTAGCACTTGAAAATTTGATCGATTCAAAATTAAGTTGTCAATTGGAAATTTATAAAATTAAAATATTTTCAATTTGAGATCGATGTATAATTATAAATCTGCGAATTGGAAAATTTTGAATAATTTATAAAGCTTCAATCCGAATTTTTCAATTGTTTAACCATTAATGTTTTTGATTTGAAACATGCAATATTTTCAACGTTTTCAATTCCAAATTTTTTTACTGCAAACATTTTCGAAATACAAAATTTTTAAGTTTTTCTTGTTCAAGCCTTCAAATCTCGAACCAAAATTTTTTTATTTAAAAATAAACGACATGAAATGAAGACTGGAAAACGGAAATTGTTAAAAGTAAAGGACTTTGGAATTGAGCATTGTAAACTGAAATATTTTATAGTTGAAATGTCACACATTGTACTTTTTGAACTGACAACAGTTTCATATTGAACTTGATAAAAATTGCATTATTTCATAGATATATCAAGTTACTGACGATTCAAGTGATAGGGAAGGGTTTTCTACTAAAAATTTCAAAATTCTTAGTCAAAACAACTCAGGAAAACAATTAAAAAATATTGTTTAAAATAGAAGCACAATAGAAGAGGCGGGTAGTCGCAGGAATTACCATCAACGACGAATTCATCTTCCATTGCCTCCTCATGTGCTGTTTCTGAGAAAGCAGTTACACCTTCACCAGTTTTAGGACACTCGAAATCAGGCTCAGACTTGTAAAAAAAAATACTTTTGCAATATGCAGCAGAAAATTTCTACAAGAAATGATTACTCTACAGAATCTATACATACTCATTGTGTTGGATGTAATTGTCCAGGTACGGCATGTATCGGAAGCATCGTTTAAATGCGATCTTTCCTTTTTTACTCGCCGACGGAAGAGCAAGACTTTTTTTATATCGTACATACTGGTCCCTGACATACTTCATTCGCTTCTTCACATCTTCAGCTGAAAATTAAATGCATGAAATCTACTTTTTGAAGATTCTCAATTTTCAAATGTTTTGAAGACTGAGAGCTGCAAAATGAAAATTGAACATATTTTGTATGATTTATAGCTCTGAATAACTTGTTTTAATAAAATTCAAGGTGTTTAAGGAGTGAATGTACAAAGTGAGCTATTCATCATTAAAATTAGATAAAATGTACGAATTTTTCGAAGGAACAAAGGAAAAAAAGAAAGGTCAAACAATTATTATTGGATAAGTAATTATGAACCAAACGATTTTTTTCATAAAGAAGGCATTCCTACTTTTTTTTAAATTCAGTACAATCAATTCTAAGTTCCACTGCTCTTTTTATAAATTGTTCTATATAACAGGGTGTCCCCTTATTCAAAATACATTTATATATTTTTGAATTTAAAAAAATTGCGTCGAAAGAAACAATTACAAAATTTGTAAAGTTAATAAATTCCGAGTAATTGACAATGAAAGATTAACCAACCAGAAGAATTTAGATGGCAGACAGTACATGTACCACCGACGAGAATGTAAGCGTTATGTCATTTTAATTGAATATCGGTCCCTACCCGCGACCAAAATGTCTTATATAATATTAATTTATACTCACAATAATTGAAAATTAACTGAAAATTCATAATATAATTGATTCTCGGTCAATTAAATTTTAAAACGTCTGAAGCAGGGCTGATTCGCATTGTCTCATTGACGTGTCCAGTGAGACAGTCCAGGATGAAACGTGTTACATTTCGCATTATTTGCGAAGCTTGATGCTTATAAGAATTTATTTTTTAAAAAAAAAAATATATATATATATATATATATATATATATTTGAAAAAAGAATAGGATAAAATAAAAATTCTGGACTGTAATGCGAATATAAAAAACTTCTTTTCAATTTTGTACAGGTTTAGTTTGTATAATTTTCCCTTCGGCGAGATAAGATTCAAAAATTTTAAAAATATCTCTTTCCCAAGCAACCAAATTACTTAATCTGTTTAATCTGTTAAGATGTTTGAATTCTATAGAATTCTCTTGAATTCTGTAAAATTCCCGATGTACAGTTTAGAGGTTATTTGAATTCTGCAGAATTCTGTAGACTCTCCTTGAACACTTTTGAATTCAATTAAAGATTTTTTAATACTTCTCAATTCATTAGAATGAGCTTTCAATTATTTCGAACTCATTCGTCTTACAAATTTTTAATTTTGCAAATTCTTCTAAATTCTTTTAATTCTCTCGAAACATTTAAAATCTTATCAACTTCTCGAATTTCTCGGTTCAGGTGTACTAATTAAGGAACATAATAATAAATATCGACAATAGTCCGTAAACAAATGCGACCCGATAGAGCCCCAACTAAATGATTGATTATTACAGTACATTCATGTACGCAAAATTATCAAGTTATTTCTTTCTGGTGCATATTTAAGAGCCTAAAATGAAACAACTCGGTTGGGCTCTTTTTTGAAAAAGATCGATTTTTAGTTTTACTTTTCGAACCTTTTACCACATTTTCATAAAAATCAATGAAAAGTGAAGCTGTATTTGCTGATACTCCTTCATTTTCCATTTTTAAATAAGATCTTAAGTAAGTAATAAGTAAGTTTATTGGTAATTTCTGCATTTCAGTGCATTAACGGCCTTAAATATTAAAAACAAAACTTAAACTGTGTGAAATTATCATCAAATTAAAAAAAAGAACATTTTATCTCTAATAGTTCACGAAATGTGACCTTCAGAAGTGAGCTTCTAGTTGAAAAAATATTTCCAAAGTTATGGCGTCCCAAAGAAAAAGCTTTTTAATTGAAAATTCAACTTTTTTGAAATATCCTATTCTCCTCGCTTTGTGTTACATAAATAACAGTTTGACTAGTACATTTTCGCGTATGATGCGAGGAAAACAAAATATTTCGAAGA
>JAUMHM010000005.1:42946182-42957300 GCA_032362435.1 Melikaiella ostensackeni
TCGATAGGCTCGGATATAATGATCCGTCTGGATAGTAACATCCCAGTACAAGATATAGTCTTCGTTTTCTAAGAAAGGCACTGAAATGTATCTATGGAAAGGCATCTGTTCTGTTAAGAGTCCTAGGTTTAGGGCAAATTGTTGATGTTTAATTCCCGCTACATCATCATGTCTGTGCGTGTACTGTCAACCATGTCTTGATGAAACACATGCCTGCGATTCTAGTACTGGCAACCCTGTCCTGAATCGCTATCACGTTTTCGGAAACAGAATGCCCTTTTTCAGACAAATATTAAATGCCTCTTTGTCCACTTCATGTTGATCTAACGTTTTGGGGTGCTCGCCGTGGATAGCTTTTTGTCTTCATTGCGTTTCTTATTCCTCTGTGGTTTCTGCTCTGATATTCAAGGCTTCCTCCGTGGACAAGTTCAAGTGCTTGGTCATTTCAACGCATATGGTTCTGTTTATCTTTTCAAGGACAGTGTTCGACCATTTGATTGGCCTAAAAGAGTACGTGATGGTAGGAATGGCATAGGTGTTAATAGTCCTGATTTTATTGGCCGAATTGAGAGGACTCTTCAGAACCAATCTGCGTCTCGTAGTAAAGGCCGTCATTAGGCTTTTCTTAACTATCGTATGCTGAATACCTTTAGACTCAAGAATACATAGATATTTATATGACTTATCCATAACCATTGACTCGATGTGATCCTCTTGCTCGTCCTCTAATTCTGCGGTCCCTAATTCTCCCCTAATTAAATGCACTGTTCTGCATTTATCTAGTCCAAACTCCATGTGGATATCATTGGGAAACTGATTTGTGACACAGATCACTTGCTGTAGTTTCTGGTTTCAACAGCGTATAGTTTTAGTTGAATTATGTACAGAAGATGGGTTAGTTGATGACCATTCTCGTTGTCATGTACTCTGAACCCATGAGACATGCTATTTAGTGTTTTGCTCGATGAGCTCAACTCTAAACAGAATCATAATGCACTAAAGGAGTCTCTTGGAAAGATACTCGTCGTAATGCGCATTAATTTAGTTATCCTTGGTTGCCCATGATCAAAATACGTGATTCTTGTCCTCAAAGCATCATCGTACGGCGTAAGAAGTCGATGATATGTGGTTACGTGATACCAAAGGGAATGCTTGCTTGTTGTCAATATACGCCATACGCAAGTTTTTTTTATGTTTTCTACCATCCGTCCTTTTTGTTCTTCTGTTAGGATGTTATTCTCGTCGCAATAGGAGTAAAACTTATCTGCAATTACAGGTGCAAAGCATTTATAAATCGTTGGTAGACAGGCTATTCGTCGGCATTCAGATGGATTTGGAGCGTCTGGTTTTTTAGGCAACATATACGTGGTACCTTCAAGCATAAAGCCCGTCATCAGATCTGGTTGTTCGATGATCTTTTGGAAACACCTTGCCGACGCAAGATGCATACTCCTCAAGTACTTGTACCAGAAATTGTGCACCGTTTCCGGACCTGGGGCTTTCAAGTTACTTGCCCGTTTCAAAACCACTGAAACCTCTGCGTCTGTTGTATTGCCTCAGCGGTCGCCACTTGATCTTGTGGTGCAGCTTCCTCCAACTGATGTTCATTATCGACATTTTTGTCCGCCAAATCAACCCTTCGCTTGATCTCCATTGCTTGGTCTTCTGAGATAAGGGGATTATTTTTGACGTCCTTAACTTTAGTCATAAGATCTCTTATTGCGACTCTCTGTACATGAGGATACTTCGCAGCGAAACTCGTCCTCAAATTGTGTCCCTTTTCGCGTTTAGTTTCAAACTTCTCACTTTCATAATAGAGACTCATCAACTCTTCCAGCATTGTTGTATTCCAGTTGATGATTTCCCACGGTATTACTGTTGAGGTGGTTGGCTGCAAATCACTTACGCTAGCTAACGCATCCCCAGCAGGCACAGTTGATGTTCCACTGTTTGCCGTTTATCGCAGATATTCTCGCTGGCCAACTTGTTGTTCGATGAGATCTGCCTAACTATCACGCAGCTCACCATCACCACCGTCCTGCGTGCTGTGGCCCCCAGCGATGGCTCCAGGGGCGCCCCGACGAACCTCGGGAAGCGACCATCGTATCAATATATTTTTTGAGCTCTCCATTTTTCGTGGGTTATGGTGTTTCTCTTAGTCTCTTTCGTCTTCCTTCTCCGCCTGTTTGGCATTGAAAACCCTGTCAGTAGCAATGCTACCGCCAAGATAGCTGTCAAGGTCATTAGAGGAAAGTTTAAGTAGTACACCCAAAACATGAAATATTTTGGAACAAATTCAAGAAAGAATGAAAGTTATACAAATTTAAAAAGACAAAACTTTCTTTAAATATTCATCACTATACAGTTTTAGGGTGACCGGGCAAAAAGGCGTGAGTGCCAAGTTTTGGAAATTAGTTTTATTGGCTTAAAGTAACAGTTTCAAGCTGACTCATGTTCCTGTAGGAGATTATGATCCAGCTCGATTTTGAAGTGGGTCAAAATCCATGTTTGGTAATTTAAAAAAAAGCAGCTCTGAAAAAGCATCCAGAGGCGACTAATCTCACCTCCAACGCTCTCGGCCGCTGCATAAGGACAACAGCAGTAAACGATGAAATCGAAACTTCACCATACACCTAGTTTTGTGCCTACTACAACATCGTCGCAAGAAATTTAAAACATCGTATAAAATTCATAACATCTTAAAATCATCAGGCACTTGACTTCGTCTGTGGCTGATGATGGAACACCGGGTTCACCGGAGAAAAAAGTTGAAAAACACAATAATTTAATAAGTTTTTTTTTTATAAATACACAAATAAAAGATAAAAAACTTAATAATATTTTTTTCCAGGCCACCCAATATGTCGAATTATGCATATCACTCTCATCAGATCTCTTGATTGCAATACAAAAATGCGTCCGTGACTGATGATATAAACCGGGATAGTCTCGTGCAGAATATTAAGTTTGGTACAAATATGCAGCTCAAAGAGTGCCTTCGACATATTGGGTTGTAACAATCTTATGTTAAATTTTTTTAGGAAAAATTATTTGTCAATTTTTCTGTGTTTTTTTTAATGCAATAATATGGAAATAAATGAACTGACAACATTGGTCATCTAATTAGTATGCCTTCTTTATTTTTTTCCAAATTTACTAAATAAACTATCCATCGAACAGAATTATTTCCAATACACTTAGTAAGACAAAAAAGAGTATGTATTATTATACTTTTTATCAGCAATTAATATTTATGAAAATTGTAATTTTTTCATACAATTCCTTACAATTATGAACTGTAATTTTTTTAGTACGAGTAATAGAAGCACTCGAAAAATACACTAGTCGTAAAAAGTCCCTCCCCCCCCCGCTTGGTGCGTTCGATATTTTTTAAAACAAATGCATGATTTCAGACACGCTTGGAGCACAGGCCTGGTTTATGCCTATATGACATTTTCGATGGAGGAATTTTGGAAATTTTTAGGTAATATAAATTACTGAAAATTTTTGATGTTTTAAATTTTAGGAGATTTAAAAAAATTTAAGGATTTTACGTAATTTACTGAAATTTACAAATTTTAAAGTACCCAAAAATGTCAGAGATTTTCAGAAATTTTCGGTAATTAATGATAATTTTTCGGCAATTTATGGTAACCTATCGCTTAGAGTTGGTTCAATCTGTCTAACAATCTGTCAACGCTATCAATTGATCGCATGACGATTACTTTTTATGAAGACAAAATGTGAGCTCATAGATGTATAATTTTCATTGTTTACTCAGACTTCACTTTTTACTCTCAAGGGGGTAAAAAGTAGAAGTTCAGCCCCGCTTCATAGGCACGAAAAACGACTGAAATCATGCATGTGTTATAAAAAATCCATTTTTCCATGAACTTACTTAAAATATGTATTTGTAATACAATATCAGTGGAATTTACTTTTATTGTAAAAATTTTGAAATATTTATGATTTAAGAAATCGTATGTGAAATATAATGAAAAAAGTTTTATTAACAGTTCTATTGTAAATTGAATTGAGAGTATAATTCGGCAAGAAAAAATTGTGTATTGTAGAATGGTTTTCTTTTTCAGGGATCGTTTGCTTTTTTCAACACTTGATGCTCAATTTTTACGATTTAATCAGCTTTAAATTCTTATGGAATATCGATGCAATCGGTATGATTAAAATATAAATAAAGTATTTGTACAAGAGATAAATCATAAATTATAATTATAATTAAAAATTTTTAAAAATCGGTAATACCAATTTTGAAAGTTAATAGATATAAGAAAGGGAAACAATATCATGGAAAATAGACCTTAAATTGCATGTAAATATTTAAAAAAACGCTCAAATCGGAATTTAATACTGCAAAAACTCAGAGGAAAGAGAATGAGGGGATGCAGCCTGTCTGGCAGAGAGTTTCCTCTTCTTTACTCAGATTAAAGCGATTCATCACGATTATTTAGAAAGAAAGCAAAAAGAGTATATACTAAATAGCATTTGATAATACTCTGCCTCTTCTTATTACCAAAAGTTATACATTCTAATTCAAATATAATATCAATTGTATATTATAAATATTGTCTGAAATAATTGCAATAATATGATAAATTAATGAATAAATAACACTTTTCACCCTTTCTTGAAGAAAACTTTATTCAAGAAAAAAAATTCTACTTATTATTTTGCTTTAAATTGTCACATTATACTGTATCTACACAATGAAACTCATATTTCTAATGTTAATTTTAGTTCCACAACCCAGGAACATATGTTAAATCTCTGAAAACGGTTAGTTTGAACGGTCCGAACAACTTTTAACAAAAAAGACGGTTGGGGGTGATATCGAAGGTAGATATAACGGATCGTTTTTGGTGGATGGATGGGGGAGAGAGGACTGGGTGGGGGCAGAGAGTGGTTGGCTGTAAGCGGCTTTGGTTTCCATGGCAGTAAGCCCTCATTACTGCATTACGGGTAGCCCCTAACTACCACTCGTACGCAACGATATTCCTCTAGATCGTCAAGGAGAAAGGGGGTGGATGACGGATAATCGGTCCACGAGTACCAGAATATTCTCAGTTTGAGAAAATCTTGCTTTTATTGCCTTATTGCCCTATTGGGATCCTAAGGAGAAAGTGCATTTCCAATATGACGAAAATTTGATGCAGCAGAATTTTCCCGCAGAGACTGATTCTGCATTTTCAAATTCAATTCAATAAATATTACTGGAATCCTATTTGTATTCCTAGTCTTCATCCGACTCTTGTCAGTCTCTACTCAGTCTACCTTGAGAAAGTCATATATTTTTCATCCCACTACTGTCAGTCATTCGTGAATTTTTCGTCAGTCTCTCGTCAGTCTATTGTTATCTTGTTGTCAGTTTATCGACAGCCCATCGTTAATAAGGCTCTCTTTAAGCTGTCAAAATACTTGCAGTCTATTTTCAGTCTATTCATAGTCTATTGCTCGTCTATTGTCTGTTTAGAGTCAGTCTCTCGTCAGGTCATGGCGAGTTCTTTATTCGAATGTATTTCTCGAATTTTTCTTCAGGATTCCGTCAGTCTTTCGTCAGACCTTTGTCAGTTTGTTATCAGAAATATGACAGTTTTTCGTCCGTAAATCTCTGGTCCGATCCAGCCACTCAATGGCCACTATTTTATCAGGATCTCGTTCATGTCAATCTGTTACCAGTATATGGTAAATCTGTTATCAGTCTTTTGTCAGTCTGTTTTCATTTTGTTCTAAGTGTGTCGACTGTCCACGATTAATATGGCTCCCTTAAATCTGTCAGAATATTTTGCTCTCTATTACCAGTCTATTCGAAGTCTATCGCCAGTACTTCATCAGAATATCGTCAATGTCTCCATTTTGCCACCAGGACATCATCAATCTTTTATCATACTCTTATCAGCCACTCTGACGACACTGTCATCAGTTTTTGATCATATTATTATCCATCGCTCATCATATTGTCATCAACATATCGTCAGTATGTTGTTATCTTGTTGTCAGTGTGTTAACAGTTCGTGATAGTATGTCTCCCTTTAATCCGACAAAAGTTATGGTAAGTCTATTCTCAGTC
This sequence comes from Melikaiella ostensackeni, assembly GCA_032362435.1. Classification (NCBI taxonomy): domain Eukaryota; kingdom Metazoa; phylum Arthropoda; class Insecta; order Hymenoptera; family Cynipidae; genus Melikaiella; species Melikaiella ostensackeni. The sequence goes on from JAUMHM010000005.1 coordinate 42,952,268, forward strand.
TATTATCAGTCTATTGCCAGTCTATTGTCAAAGTACAGTCAGTCTGCCGTCAGATTATTACGAGTTTCTCATTAGATTACGAATATATTTCTCCAATTTATCCCCAGCCATTCATCATTCTCATCAATCTCTCATCAATTTCTCTTAAATTTATTTTCGCTCTTCAGTTGTTCTATATTCAGCTCGCAATAAATAGACAAACATGCAAACCCTAAATTCCTATTCTGCACGTCTTAAAAATCCTCAAAGCAAAAAGCGAAGATTAAGGTGAGAGACAGGGATGAAGTTAAACTGACTCTCATCCTTGAAATTTGACCCAAAATTGTGAGTCCTTCTTCTCGTTTTCTGTGGAAATGGTTGAGACGGCAGGATAGGAGCCGAGTGGTCGTTGGAAAGGGGAATATTATCACCCCGTTGCAGGGGCGTATATCACTCGGCACCCCTTTCGCTCCCGACAGGGATTAGCGTTAACCTCCGACGCTAGGAATCACGGACGTGTGGAGCAGGCCGATTTCACCAGAGTGTTGGTACCACTGTTAGAGTAGTTGGGGGCGTAAAACGGCGAACGTATCGCATAAATACCGGAGTTACCTGTGTTTTATGACGCTTCGAATGCCGGGAGAGCTACGAAAAAGCTGCGAGTCCGCGAGGAATACAGCCATTTATATTGACAACCAGATCCTGACCGATGTCCCATGCAATCCTTGATCCAGTCTGTCCACCTGTCTTCTTTTTGTCTTCGTTCTAACTCATTTTCAAGTTTTCTCTTCGCTCGTAAATTCGAATTCATTGAGACCATCTATAATCTATTTTTGAAATTGATTTCTTATTTTACATATCACGTACTTTCATTATGACTCTCAAGTTTTTATTTCAGTAAAAAATCGAGACTCTTTAATTTTTTTTTCGTTGTAACATGTTTATCGTAATGATGATAAAATTTGTGAACATAATTTGGAAGGAGTTTCTGATAATACTGGAGGGGCTTCGGTTCCATGTGCGCTTCGCGCTGAACCCTCTCTTTTTATTAATTTCGAGTTAAATAATTTGAATAATTTGAAAAAATGAATAATTATTAATCTTGAGAGAGCATCTCGATTTTTGAAACATCGTCGGAGAGATTTTTTTATTTAAATTCTATTTTTTAATGATGTCGAGCAATGTAACATGAACAGTATCAACGATTAAGACAACAGTATGAATTAAAAATTTATATTCTATACAACAGTATAAATTCATCTTTAAATAACTACGTATATAATATCAAAATAAATCACTTATTCTTAACAATTTTCATATAATTCATAGAATGAGAATTTTAAAGTTAAAAGAAAAATACTCCTAAAAATTTACACAAAATACTGGAAAGTGGAAGGGGATTAGTAGTACATGCCAATGAAAAAGAAAAATTGAAGACTAAAGACTTTTAATCTTTTTTTAATCTACTTTTGATTTTTCTAAATTAATTTAAATTAATTTTTTTCTATAAGAGACTCTGGAGACTCTAATAAGAGACTAGAAGACTGCTCAAAAAGGCCTCCTCAGGGCGGGGCTGAGCCAGAGCTGGGTTCTGAATTCCTGACACAACGACGTTGGCGGCGGCGGTGACATCTTTTTATAATAAAGAGAGATAAATGGGGGCCATAAGACAGTTTATTTCGCTGCCAATTCTTCTACTGGCTAAATGAAAATTAGAATAACTTTGAAAGTTGATAAATCTATGATTCTGGAAAATAAGCTCGTTGACGTTTACCGACGTCGATCTTCGTGAAATATTTATTTCTTGGACTATGGCGTTGCTCCTTTGCGAAATTGATTTTCTGCTTGCAGCTTTGCCGGAGCTTATTAATCTCGTTTTTCATTTTGTCGATAGACAGATTGGATGCTTTTGCCAGACACTTCCGGTTCGGTGAAGATTAAGCCGCCTCATCCTGGCAGTCTTCCAACCGCGTCCTTCCGCGACTTTTTTCCTGCCACCGACTGACTATACGAGTTCTTCTGTTCGATCCAAGTACAACTTTAGTTCTCGCGTGGAAATGATTTAATAAGTCGTAAAGGCCCGTCGACTTTGAGGAGGGTCGACATCCCTTTTCTGAACTCTCCAAATAATCCCAACTTCAGATTTAGTTTTTATTCTGAATTTTCGATTCAACTATTAAACCAGAATAATAAAATATTAATCATTGTCTCATGAAGAAATAATTACTAGATATATGGCTAAGGTTTAAATATAATATTTATCACATGGTTGTTGATCGGACTTTAATTATTAATTTATGACAAACCGGTCAGTTAAAATAGACAAATTAATTCTCCCTTAAGTTTTCAAGTCAACAATGCAAGAGTACATAACTTCTGAAAGCGCAGTGTATGTACATTCATTATTTATTGCAGCTATTGAAATTTCATCTTTCATTTTATATTTATATTTCAACGCATAAATGAAATTTTGAGCAACTTTTAACGCAATAGCTTTAGCGAAAATGGAAACGTCCAAAGGCACTGAAGAATAAATTTTTGTTGCAAACAAGATCATGACGGTTTCTTGTAGCCTAACAAAATTATGGATTCCTGTTCCAGTTAAACGTAAGGAAATTACATCAGGAATATTTTCCATTCTACTTTTTTTTACTAAATTTGGAATTAGATTATACATCGAAAGAAGAAAACTTTTAAAAAATCCTTGAGAAAGATTATTATTCTTACGGAAAACGAAAGTAAATAAAAACTGACCTAATTTTCGTCCTTTCTCATTTCGAACCGATTGTACAATTTTCAGTTGTTATATGAAATTGAAAATTATTTTTCTTTGAATTTTTTGATAGTTTAATTTTGAAGAATTTCCAAATTCTTGTTCCTTTAATTTGTGATACTTCAAATACTTCAGATCATTCAGCTTCGACCGCTTTAAAATTAAAATTTTTTATTTTTAAAATTTATTTTTACTAAAATTTAAAATTTAATACTTACTATTAGTATTTTTTTAATTTTTAGCAGTTTCATTTTCAAATATTTTTAGTTTGAAAATTTTTAAACATACATACTTGAAAGTAATCGTCTTTGTATGCGTTGTATTTCAAATAATTGGGTAAAAGTTTTCAATTTTGGTTAAAAATTTGATGATATTTGTTTGGAAGTTAAACTTCGAAACTTAAGGTGTTCCACGAGGGCCCTCGTAGAGGGCCCTGCTCGTTTACCTTTGCGGTTGATAAGTTAAAATTTCTAAGTACAAAGGATTAATATTTTTTTTATTCTACAAATTTTGATGTTTGATTAGCTCAGACTTACAAAAATTAAATTTTTGTTAAAAATTTGATGACATTTTTTTGGAAGTTGAACTTTAAAATCTTAGATATTCAACGATGGTTTACAAAAATCAAAAGATTTTTTCGTGTGATGAATTGCCTTTTGTGTCAAACAGTACCAATATCTCATCCAAATGTGCAGTTAATAAAAACAAAGATAATTCCAACAAATCTTGAAGTGTCTGATTAAAAAAAGTTATTTACATTATGGTAAGTTGATCAAAAGGAAAAACAAACTCCAACAAATTTTAAGTGTCTGTCTGAAAAAAAAATTATAAACATTGTGGTAAGTTGGTCAAAAGGAAAAACGCAAGTCTGATAAGATGCTGGTCATGAAATCAAGTCCCGGTCGAGGCGCTAATATTTTTATTTTATTTTCAAGTTTTTCATATATATTGAAAATACATGTTTATTTATTAAAATATAATCAAAAATGAAAAGAAGATAATTACTAAAGGTATTTTTTAAATTAAAAATTTACCGTTGGGGCAACTGCGAGGTATCAACGAGTGTCCCTTGAGGGCTACCATAAGGGCAATCATGAGGTAAGCCCACGTTGAATCCTTATGAATTAGCACACCACACGGATATATTTAAAATTATTTGATTTAGAGATGAATTAGAAAAAAAACTATTTTCATTTCTTCAGACGGTAAACTGAACATTAAAATTCTCAATTGCCGAATATTATGAATTTTTTGAATCTGAATCTCAAATGGTTAATTTCATGAGGTTTAAATTTTTTTTAATCGACCAACGAAAATTTTATTTTCTGAACGTTTTGTTGAAAAAATCGATTAATAATTTTGAATGAATTTTAAGTTGTTCAATTCTAGCGGGCTCAAAATTATTACTTCTGGTGTGCTTCTCTTTTTTTTTTATTCTGAAAGGTTATCAATTGAAAATTTTAAAATTTTTTTGACTTGAAAACTTTAATTGAATCATCGCAAGGGCTTTCAATTTAAGATTGCTAAATTTCAACTGTTGCCAAATATAAAATTTCTAATTTTGAAATTTTTTCAAAATCGCATCATATTTTTTGAACACTTTTTTTGTTTTCATTATTCAGGCAGAATTGGTTAACTTTTTTCTATGATTTCGCATTGTCAAATTATTAATCCTTAGCTGGTACACTGGGGTCAGATTGACTCCAAACCGATTTTACCTCAATTTAAGACCATTTATGAATTGAAAATGTTGCTTATATTTTTCAAATTTTGAATTTTCAAGTTTCAAATTCTTCAAATTTTTTCTTTAATTTTTTTTGCTCATCTTCAACATTAAAAAAAATAGTAAATATTCAATTTGAACAAAATAACCCATAGCACCTTTTCAAGGTAGAATCAGAGAATATTCCGGAATTTTCGCGCATCAAAATAAACTATTGGCCCTTTGCAGCAAGCATTTTTATGCTTGGGGTCATTTTGACTCCAGTGTGCCAGCTATGTTACGTCCAGATATGTGTGCCAGCTAAGGGTTAATATAAATTCTCAATTTTTTATTTGTTACAGCTCTATTTCAAAATTATTAAATTCCATACATTTAATATGCATTAAGGATTCGAAATCAACCAATGTTGTAGATGTAAAATTATGCAATTTGGACATATTTTTGCGTAACAAGTTCGAGCCTGTAAAATTGATATTGTTTCTCAAAAGATCGAAATAAAATCCATTCTACTATGAAACCTTGTGTGCACCAAAACACGCCAAAAATCTCACAAATCAA
>JAUMHM010000005.1:42980182-42995245 GCA_032362435.1 Melikaiella ostensackeni
ATATCGATTATGATGAATAAACTTGTATTTTTGATTTTAAAAATAAAGTCCTAAAACTTTTTGAACAAGGTGGTATACTGTTTGAGCCTGCAAATAGGAAGAAGTTGTATCCCTTTTAGTGTTTTTTTGACTATATATAACATGGGGGGGGGGGGCAGAACAATTTTTCTAAATGAAACTTTAGGAAACTGTTTTTGACTCGGAAAATTAATTTTTCATTTCTATTAGAAGTACGAATAAAAAACTTTATTTTTGCGATAAGCTTAATTATATATGGTATAAAATATGTTAAGTCTTTTGATAATAGAACAATTTGAGTATTTAATGTTAAGAATTAACAATAATAAAGTACGATGATCTGTCTGTCCACATTAAAGCTCCTACACTTTAGTTCGCTTATCGTATGTTTTTGTTTTGCTACCTTTTTCTGTAGCCAAATTTCACAGTTTATTATAGGTCAATTTAATATTTTTTTAAATTGACGTCCCACTTGAAGTTGTTTCCCACTGAATGGCAATTCTTTTGTCTAAATTTGAACAACAATTGTCATTATTTTAGACGTGTTATAACAATTATTGCCCGAATTCATAATCGTTCAAAATTAGCTGAAATAGTGTAGAAGGAGCTGAAATTAAAATTAAAAGCTTTTTGTTAAGAATAATTGAAGGCAAACTCGATTTTCTATCAATTAAAACTAATAAATGAAAATGTTTCTCATGGTGGGACTGAAGCAACTTTAATTGCAAGGTCGTTGCATGTGGGACTTTTCGACTGATTCTGGTAATCTGTAGTCCCACGGACACCTTAAGACAAAAAATCCATTGGGCCCTTTTTGAAAAAAGTCGATTTTTATGTTTAATACAAAAAGAAAGTAATTAGACGGAATTTGAAAACATCCTAATTTTCATTAAAAATGTTTTTAAATTATAAGTTATACATTTTAGAGCTCGGAAATTTGAGAGCAGGTATTAAATTCATGAAACTATTTTTCAGATAAAATTTACCAATGTTTGAAACTTCAATTCACGATTTTATTGACGAAATTGTCAAAATCAATAATAAACTGTTTGAATTAAGACTTTTTTATACAATAAATAGTGAAGTAAACGATACGTCTTATCAAATGTAATTTTATTTATTAATGTCTCTTTAAAAATAATTTTTCTATTGTCGATTTTTAAAAGATGCAGCAAATTACGATCAAAATCATGGTAAATTTTGCTCATAATATTTCAGAAAGGTAAGACGAAAAATGTTGAATGAATTCACGATGATATTTTCAAACCCAAGTATAATTTATCACGATTTTTATTGTAGTTTGCTGCATTTTTGTCATTTTGTCAAAGTTTTAATAGAAAAATTATAATCAAAACGACAATAATAAATAAACATTGTAGCTGATAATAAATTAGGAGTAAGCGAATAAAACGTAATAAATCCACTTGAGTTCATTTCTTAATATTTAAGGGTATATTGTAGCTTGAAATTCACTGACCAAAATGAAATTTAAAATGGGCTTTTATACTCAGTCAGGCTGTTAAACCAATGAAATGCAAAAACATCTTCTCAATTTAATGCTGTCTTAAAGTTACGAATAAAATGAAAATCGATATATCCACTTTTCAACTTCGATTCAATGAATGCATATTTCACTGGTTATTCATGTTTTAATGATATAAATTTATAATTTCTTGTTTATATATAAAATAAGAAGATAATTTTGTATATTATTACTGTATTTTCAATTTTGAAAATAATATTTTTGATTTTTGTTTTAATATGTATAATTTATAATTTAAAACAAGTTTTAACGAAAATTATGACCTTTTTGGTTTCTGCTATTTATTTTTTTTGCGTTACACATAAAAATCGACTTTTTTCAAAAAGGGCCTGATCAATTTTTTTGTTCTTAGTCTTAAAATATCCTTAGGACTGTAGACTACCATAATCAGTCGGAGAATCCTATATGCGAAGTACTTGCAATTATAGTTGATCCAGCCCCACGGCACCATGCTCTGCATTTTTCCAAAGAGCTCTGAACTGAAGAAAGAATTTTATTTAACAAATAATTCCTATAAATAGCTTTCTTTTTTATGGTGAGGCGCAGGTAGAAAAAATCAATCACAATATTTTCATACAGTTTTTAAAACGCTTATATTCATTAGGCATCTTTAAATCAGAAGTGTGTCAAATTTAGACGTTTTATCTTGAAAATGTTTCAATTCGAAAAATATAAAATTAAAATTTTCATAATTAGACAATTTCAAATTGAGACCTTTAAAATTGATCTGCTTCTGACATTAATATTGTGAATGTAAGTTGTGAATGTAAGTTTTGTATTATAGCATATTATGCACTGAGGGGGAGAAAAAGTCCCCTCCCCCTTTATGCATACGATATTTTTTATAGCAAGTTCACGATTTCAGACCCGACTGGAACATAGGCATAATTTCTGCTCATACGGAGGAATTTTGGAAACTTTATTTTTATTTTAATATGAATTTAAGAAATTTATTAAATTTGAGAAATTTACCGAATATCAGAGTATCCAAAAGTTTCCGAAATTTCCGGTAATTATAATAATTTTTGGTAACATATGGTCATTTGTGGTAAATTATGGTACTTTATTGGTAGTTTATGGCAGCTTATCGCTTCAGTTTGGTCCAATCTGTCAAACAATCTGTGAACGCGATCAACGAATCGCTTGATAATTTTCATTATCCACCTCTGACTTCATTTTTTACTCCTTAAGGTCTGAAAAGTAGTACTTCGGCCCAGCTTCATAGGCATTAAAAGGAGCTGAAATCATGCATGTGTTATGAAAAATATGTTAAGCCTCTCGATAACAGAAGAATTTTAGTGTCTAATATTGAGAAAAAAATAACGAATATTTAAGGTTTGGGAAGGGTACAGCCTAATTTCATAACTACATTAAATATTAGCTTTGGATGGCTGTCAGTTCCTTCACCATTACCGTTTCAAATATCTACATTTAAACTAAACATATAACCAAATAACCTTTTTCGATAAACCGGCTTTTGTTGAAAAATTGAGGTCAAGTAAAATTTCAATAACTATGTCACAGCATGGTCAGGACCATATAAACTGTAGGTGAATTGAGTATCGAGAATGGTCCCTTGATTGGGCTGGTTGGGTGGTGATTTGAGGTATGGAGGAAGGGCTGTGAGAGGCTAGCAGGGTTCTCTTCATCCTGAAGGGTTGGGTGGGGGTGAAGCGAGTGGGGGGAGGGGTATAAAGCTCCGTTAAGCCGCTTATCATGCCGAAACAATACACTGTCGGTGCACCAGTATCAGTACTTTCCCTCTCGCACCCGAACCATGGGCTATAGTCCCATCAAAATTTGGAGCTTTCAACGAGTTCCAATGGAATTCGTTCCTCCAGACTAAACTCGGCGTCGAGGTTAATCGCACTCGAAAAACGTTCGGATTTGCCACCAAAAAAATTCAGGATTCTCTATATACAATACCAGCTAGGACAGATTTCATTTCGAACGAACGAATTGGAAGTTTTTTATTCTAGAGTTTCACTAAATTCTTTTAAAGTGTTATGCGAGAAGTGCCTGCAAAAAATGGCGTTATCTACTAAAAAGAGAGTAGAATTTGAAGTAGAATAAGAACATTTTCGTCAGACAGTCGTTTTATAATACATTGAGCATAAATTAATTTTTGCTGCAATTTTTTTTTAAGCTTTTATAAAATGAATGTTTTCCTTTTATATTAGTAAAATTTTAAAAATGCCAGGAAATATCAATCAGGGTTTTTCGACAAGATCAAGTTTTTATATTTCTAAAAAAGTCAGTGAAGTTTGTTTAATTTTGACCTTTCTTCCAAGATTTCGGTGGATTTCAAAGAGGGCGCTGGAGGACGATGATATAAGTTTTTCACTTTCACTTCCACTTTCTCGAAATTCACGTTGTTTGTCCTTTTTTTTGAAATTTTAATTGTCGCAACAATTAAAAAGAAAGTAACCAACGTGAAATTCGGAAAAGTGGAAGTGAAAGTAAAAAGGTTATATGATCGTCCGCTTGCACTTAAACTTAATTCGAAATGACAAGTAGCATATCTTGAGCTTTTTTGAAATTACAGATATTCAAAAAAACTATACGATTTTGTATAGTAGTAAGAAGTTGATAAGCCGTAGCTTTTCGATAATTTTTTTATTTCTGGAAATTTTTCTACATACCTTCTTGTAAAATGACATATCACTTTTTAATTTCAAATCAGTTTTACTATTCAGAGATGTTGTTTAAGTGCTGAAAAATATTATTTTGTGCAGTAGTATTAGAAAAAATATATAATACATTTAAAACGTAAGACTGTGAAAGTAATTTTTCAACACTTCTTTTTATTCATATCACAACCTGAAAATATCTTTGTAAATTGAAATAAGTAACCATATTTTTGAAAGAAGGACCTAAAAATGTTGACTAGTTATCTCACCTGGAACTTTTTAATTAGTTTAAAAAATCAAGAGAAAAAGACGCATTGTAAAATATAGCAATTTCTCAAGGAGAAATCTATGCGTGAAATGTAAAAAAAATTATATATCTGATTGTTTATTTAACATTAATTATTGGTATCGTAATTTTGATCAATCCTTTATTATTAAGGAGTAATTTTACTCTTGACAATATTATCTGTAAGTTTATCCGGACGAATTTTATTATAAGTCAGCTAGAAATTATCTAACTAGATAGAATTTAGAAATGGGCGATCCTCGAAAAAAGAGAATCGATTCTTAAAAGCTGATTCCAAAAATTGATGGTTTCATTTTCCCGATCAATCGATCTGAATCAATGATCGCAAATAATCGATTCTTGTATCGAATTTTTAAAGAAAATACTTATTTGGAATCGACAATAGCAAATAACTTATTTTTAGAGCTTTTCAATTCTTTGAAATACCATAAAATTTGGTAAACCACGATATCGCTCAAAAAATTTTAAATCTCGTGAAGTCTTTTGAAATCTTACGAAAGCCCTTAAAATCTTGTATAATTCTTAAGAATTCTTTGCAAATTCCTTAAAATTCTTTGAAATCCAAAAAAATCACTGAAAATCTTTGACATCCCGCAAAAATTTCTTGAACACCTTGGAAATTCTTTGGAATCTCTTGATGAAGTTTATTAAAATTTTTTGAAATCTTCCAAAATTCCGTGCGATCTGTTAAAATCTTTCGAAATCCGTTAAAATGTTCAATATTTTGTCAAAATTCTTGAAATCTGTAGAAATCATTCAGCATTTATCAAGATGGATTTAGATGCCTTGAAATCTGTTAGACTTCCTAGGAATCCTTTTAAGTGTTTCAAAATCTCTAGAAATCCTTTGAAATAGCTAAAAATCAAGAAGTAACTGGAATCTCTCAAAAAACTCGTAAAATCGTTGCAAATTTTTAGAAATCCCGTCAAACCCTTTAAAATATTTAAAATCCGATAAATATCCCTTAGATTTCGAGGGAATTATTTAGAATCTTGAAGTTCTTTGGAAATTTTTGCAAATCTTAGAAATCCCTTGAAATACTTCAAATTTTTTTGAAATCCTTCAACATCCCTTGAAATCCCGTGAAATCCGTTGAAATTTTTAGGAATCCCTTGAAATCCTTTTAAATAAAAATAAAAATTTGCTAAAATACCCCGAGATCACGTAAAATACTCTGAAATCTTTAGAAATTCTGGACAATCTTTTCAAATTCTTGGGAATCTTTCACAGTCTCTTGGAATCATTGAAAATCCTTTGAAATCTTTGGAAAACCATTGAAATCTTTAAAAAACGTTTTAGCGTTTATTAAAATCTCGTAAAATTCTTTAAAATCATTAAAAATCCTTGAAAGTCCTCAGGAATCTCTTGAAATCTATGAAAATCGCTTAAAATTCCTTGTAAGTTTGTAAAATCCTTCGAAACATTTGGAAATCTCACAAAATCCCTTGAAATCGTATTTCTTGAAATTCATCAAGATCTTATAAAATTCCGTAAAATCCTTTGAAATCTTTAGGCATCCCTTAAAATCTTTCAAAATCAAATAAGATCTTTTAAAATCGTTCGAAATCTTATGATTCACTATGAAATCTTTCAAAATCCTTTGAAATCTTTGGAAATCTATAAAATCCTTTTGAATCTGTTAAGATCTTTTTTAATCTCTCAAAATCGCTTGTAATCCCGTAAAGTCTTTTGAAATCTTTAGGAATCCCTGGAAATCAGAAAAAATGAACTGTCTATAAGAATCGGAGAAAAACAGTCGTTTCAATAAACTAATAATCGGCTCGAAATAATCGATTCATGAATAATCGAATCGAGAGCGCCCATTTTTAAGATAGATATTAATTAATTAGTGAATTAGCCATTTGCTTGAAGCAAATTTAGCTGTGGTTTAATAAGGACCATCCAAATAGAATTGTTGATGATATTTCAAAGAACATACCAAGCTATCAATGAAGATTCAATTGAATTAGGATTTTTTTCTAAACCAAGAGGAAAAATAAAAAATCTCAAATAACTAATGTTAACAAGCAATTACAGATTCAACTATTTTCTTTTGGATTGCACATACATGTCTCGTTTGGAAATGGTTATATATAACCAAGTGGCTTTTTAATCGATTCCATAAATTATTTTAAGAGTTAATAAATTTTGAGTTGAGACAGCTAATGAATATCCTTAATATACATTTCACAAAGTAATGAAATTATTTTCATAAATTAAAATTTGAATTAATTTTTGAAATTATAATTTTTGCTATTGATTAACGTATGGGAACGTTTAGCGCCACTGTCTTTCAAACCTTTCGGTAAAGTAGTTCACTGAATGTCAGACAGGTTGCACCGCTGTCTAGTCCAGCGACGGGTCACTCGAATACACATACCCCTTTTCAGAGATTCTGGGAGGGTGGTGAAGAGGGTATTGCAAGCTCTGTAAGGGTGTGTTTCAAGGGGTGGTTTATTAGATATCCGCACCAGGGGTTGATAAGGACGAAGAGAGACAGAGACCCGGGCAGCTACTCATGCTGGGGTTGTTAAGGTGCCCATTGAGGTGTAACTAGGGGAATGTTATTAAATTTCGTTCGGCCTACCTCAGCAGCAGGGACGAATTTGATGGGTTTCATCAGGCGTCAAGAAACTCCACTTCACTCTTCTTCACCTATTGACCATCCACAATACTTACAAATTGAATTACTCATCATTTTATTATTACTTTTTTATCACTTTAACTATTTTTACTATAAATATTTAATGATTACATTTTTATTTTTATATTGCTGATTAGGTAAATGTTAGTCAACTCAGTGACTCAAGTAACATGACTAATTAAATTTACTAACTTCAATAAATTAATGGCTAGCTTGACTCACTCAACCTGCTTGAATTTGACCTACTTGAATGATTGACTTGATCGATTTAGTAACTTCATTTTCTTGAAATAATGAATAACTTGATGGAGATTCTTTAGAAATTGATTCAATTATCATGACTGCTTTTATTTAAGAAATGAGCGAGTAGAATTTTATGAACTATTTTAACTAACTTAAATGATTAACTTACTCAACTGACTTTTTATCTTAGCACTTGACTTTCTTGACTTATTTCATATCTTACGGCTTTATTGAATTAATTAACTTACTGGAATGACTGAATAGACCGGATTAATCTACTGATGGATATAATTAATAGACTGATTGATAGACTTCCATGGCGACCTAAAATATTAATTGGTCTAGTTTACTGAACTGATCTAATTTATTTTACAAACTGACTGATTTAATAAACTAATTATTCGACTGGAATACATGACTAACCTCATTTGTTTGGATAATGGACTGAATGACTGGAATCTGAATCTGATCAAAAATATCGTATTGATTTTTCAGCGGAACACATTTTGGGTCTGAGGAACTTGATAGATTCGATGTAGTTATAGCTGGCATACTTAAATAATTTGATTCATGATGCAGTGATTAATTATTTGATAGACTTGGCTGGCAAACTTGACTGGTTATTGACAGACTGACTAACCTCATTGACTGATTTGACAAAGTAATATTGATTGACTTGACAAACTATATTGATATATTCGAAAGAGGCTAGATGATATGACTTAACGAAGTGCGTGACTTGATTTCCCTGACTGACTCAAACCAACTTTAGTGACTTGGCTTGACTGACTAACTTTACTGAACGCATTTTTCCTATCTCATTGATTTATCAGAATGTAATTCCAGCTGTAGTTGGCTATCTGTGTTGACTTGACTAATTCAAATGACTCACCAAATCCAATGATTGACTTAATTGAATAACTTGAATAATTTACGTGATTGACTTCATTGATAAGCTTCACTGACGTCACTGACTGACTAATTAAACCAACTTTTTAAAACAAGTTGACTACTTAACTTTGTTACTTGATTGACTCAACTGAATGGAGCTATTGACTGGATTGGGTCATGTCTGGTTGATTTATTTCCTCTTTTAGGTTTATACAATATACAAAAAGACTGACTGATCTAAACCTCTGAATTTCAAACTTGATTGAATAGCTTTAAACTATCTAGATTGACATACAAGATCAAAGTATGACTGACTTCAGTAACTGGTTCAAAGAACTGAAAGATTTGATCAATTAGACTAACAGACTTTGACATCTGAATGACTTTGATAAATTGAATCATTAACTGGATTGCGACTTTATATAAAAATTATTTTCTACTTTTACTCGTTTGACTGTTTCGATTTTGTTGTTTGATCTAAATGTATTCAATGGCTTAAATAAACTGACTGGGTTGAGTGACTTCATTTAATTAAACTATTATTAGCGGATTTGATCAACTTTGAATGATTATGTAGCAAGATTAACCGAAGTGATTATTGATAAGTGATTAGAGTAGCTTCATTGGTTTAATTGATTATGTCATCCTAGTTATATGATTGACTCGAATGTCTAAGTGACTTGCTTGACCTGACTGATATGAATTATTTAATGACTCCAGTAACTTCATTCAATGAATAAATAAAGTGATTTGATTGACTTGAAATTTCAAATCTAACTTCAATTTTTCTCATAAGAAGAAATCTGTTCATAAATTGTAAATTTTCCTACGTTTTACTATCATTGTAATATTTTATTTACTAAATTATTTGAATATTGACTATTTTCAAAAGAAGATATTACAGAAACAAGAAGCTTTTGAGAGTAGATAATCTGTTATGAAAAAAGCTTGCGGTAAAAGTTAGGAGGAAAAATCATCCCGAGATTGTCCAAGTGCGCAAATAGGCCGATGAAGAGGGTGGCATACCGTCAGACTTGCTTCGTTTTAGCTAAGGGGATGAAAAATCGCGAGAGCCCCGGATTCGAGTTAACAAGAACATCGCGCTTTCCCTATCCACTTTCGACCCACCCCGTGTCAATTAACCGCCTCCGGAGGCCGGAAAAATCGCGACCCCTGTTTCAATAAGGTGGCCTTTACCTCATTTGGGGGAGATTGTTAGAAGCACTCCGTTTAAAACTGTCGCTCCTCACAGATCTCTTTGCAGTAAATTCGCGTCCTTTCTTCTTCTCTCGAAAAAGTGAAAACTCCCTCGCTCATTTAAAATTGGCAGTAATAATTGGCGGGGAATTCCAATAAAATTCCCAATCCTTGAAAGTTTTATAAGTCCTTTTATATATGAAATATTTATAAACTTTTAAGACGTCGATTAAAATATTTTACAAAATAAAATTCATCCCACAAAGAACACTACGTGTGAAAAAATTTCACCAATTACGAACAGTAGAAAATTTATAAACAAAAGTATTTTTTTAATAAAAAGCATAAGTTCAATACATTACTTTAATAAATTTCTTTTTGATAAAAAAATAAATTGATATTTTAGAGAAATAAAAAAAATTGGCGGGTCTTTTACTGTCTTTGAATAAAAAACGTAAGAGGGCCAACATAGCAATAACTATAATAATATTTAATAATAATAATACATTTCAAGCGATTCCCCAGATGTGGAATGACATCCTTCAGATCGAAAAAGACCTCAATGATGTTAATAAAATCATTCATTGGACATTTATAATACGACGTTCCGAAAGTCGACATGCTCTCCTCATCAGAAATATTAATCAAATTAGTCAATTTTTTACAAGTCTATTGTACAAAGAGTTTTATATTGAATTTTTTGGTCTGAAGGTTGTCATTCCACATCTGAAGAATTCCTTATTATTTAAAAATATCTCAGACGCACAACAACATTAACATCATCAACTAACTTCTTGTACTAGAAAACACTTCTATTTATAAATTTTCAACTATTCGTTCTTGGCTTCAATTTTTGATTTCAGTATGAAAGAAGATTTAATCTATTATCAATATTAAATAAGCAATATGAATAGGTAATCAATATAATGAGCGTCTGCTTAAAAGAATGATTAGGAGCTTTTTTAAAATTTCTTTTACGTGTATATAATAGATTTTAGTATGAATTGCCATATTTTTGTGGTATGAGTAAAGACCCTGCCTTAAATATGTTTTTTTGTTAATAATATTAAATTAATATTATTTGATACTCGTGGCCACTTAGTTTTTCTATATCAATCATTAATTACTTCTATCCAGTCGTTGAATCTCATTCTAATTGATGACCAGGCATTACAAAATTCTAATAAAAGAAGTGCTAATAACATTTCAAAAATTGACATTACAGTAAAAAAGGCTAGAAAATAAATATAAAATAAAATTGAATAAAAATAAAAAAATAATAATGAAATTGAATTAAATGATGATTCTTGAATTCAAATTGATGGTTGAGATCTTTTTATGGCCGCATTCGGATAGATAAATTATGAATTATAGGTTTTTGAATCAAACGAAGGTGACAACACAGAAAAACGCAACAAAATGACACATCGGAGAATGAGAAACCAACTATGTTCATGTCTGCTGTCCAATGGAAAAACTTAGTAAGTGACATTTTCCATAGTGACTATTTTTAAGAATACCTGCAAGAGAAAAGAACCTCTATGGCAAATGTTACTTACTAGGTTTTCCCGGTGGACAACAGATGTTACAGTTCCACCTTTGAAGTATTCATTTTGAGAAAAAAATTTTACTTCGAGAACGTAACAAATGAGCTGCAATAAAAATGATCCCACTGTTTGTCTGTGAAATTTGAAATTTTCTATTTCAATTTGCTTAATTATTTTCAAGATTTTACAACGGTTTTGGGTGAAAGTTTTGAGTTAGCTATAAATGAACACAATCTTCAATCAATAATATTTTCTGAACAACGATGGTATACTCGTATTATATTAAACGATATATCATTTAGTCAACGATGGTTTTGTTTTAAAAAATAAATCGCGCGATTAGTTTTGGCTGTCGGTGCGTTTGCATGTTTAAAATAGTAAATTTTTTAATAAATTCAAATTTAAGTGCATGATATGTTTATGAATCACTTTTTCCTTAAAAACCGGCATATGTACATCTTACTCACTATTTATTGAATCAATTGAATTGATAATTATATTAATAATTAATAATTGATAATTGAATACATAGAATTTATGCAAAGTTTCATTGAAATCAATCAATTCGTTTTGGCTGCAGGTGCGTCTGCATAATCATAAAATAATATGTGATTGTTCAAGTTTTATAAACATAAGAATAAAAATATAGCCTGCAGACGACTTTTTGTTTAGCGTATTTTTTTTTTTGAAAATTCGATTATAGCGTATTCCTTCAATTTTAAATGAATATCTGCCAAACTTACAGAAATATTGTACTTTGGTAGGTTCTATATACCCAGTAAGTTTGATTAAGATATCTTATTAATTGACTGAGATATTTCGCTTTAAGTGTTCAAAATCATTTATGTCGCCATTAATAATTCCCGGTAGCGATTTTTTTCTTTTCGCATTTCGTCCTTCACGGCAGATTTTTTTTCTCGTATGGGTATTTAGAATCTTCACCTATTTTATTTTTAGTATTTGGCGGCGATTCGCTACCTCGAATATTGATTAATTAAATTTAAAAAATATATAAACATAACCTTGAAATATAAATAAAATAATAGATGGGACGGTACACGTTGATGTTTGAAAAATGTGAGTTCTATTATGGGTGGTTTATATATCCCTAAATCTCTGTCGTTCTTGAAATGCTGAGTGGAATATTAAACGGCCGTCGAGACTTAATAATTTGGAGTGAAAAGCATCAGGAAATTTTGTGAAGGGCTGCTTTCGGGGTCATGAATGCTTCCTTGCACGCGTTACTCGGGCAACCCTTCACAGTTCACAAGCGGGTCCTTAAAGGGAAGCTTTTTAAGGGATGTCCCTGTACACCCCAGTGTCGAATCACAGCGGTTCCTTTAAATTCGCGTCACATTTCACCCCGAGTCTTGTAAGGGTGGTCTGTGTCCTCAGACCCGTCTTTTAATCAGGTCCGGTGACCGGTCTCAGGCTTTCTCTGGTAGCGACGGTAACTAATGATACCCTCCGTCTTTCGACCTTCCCCACGTCCATCCCTTACTATCTTCTTCCCTGAAATCGGAGTCCACGAAATTGAGGGATTACTTGGTGGTCTTGATATTTTGTGGTAGTAGGTTTAGAAATTGTAAGTTATTACTAAAATAAAATATTTTTCATTCAAGGAGCTCAATTTTTCAATATGAATTTATTTTTCTACTGGTTTCAAATGTCACATTATTATTTCTAAACGTATAGTTTCAAGCTAATAAATAATTAGTATTATTTACGGAATACACATTGAAATGATTAACAAGGAAAATCAATTGTAAGCTATTGTTATATCAATAGATTTGTATAAGACTGACAATAAGTCGGAATTTTTTAAAATCAATAGATTTATTCAATGTAAATAAATATACTGCTATACTCGTATGTATCTAATGTAATTTTATTACTGTTCAGTATATCAATCAGTAGCAACATTAATTTGATATAATCCATATAACTCTAATCTTATTTTTTTATTATTATCACACCTCGCTTCATTATATAAATGAATTCAAAATAAATCAGTTGAAATTATATAACGTCCATGTAGTTGCATGAGGTGGTAAGCCAGGAGGCCAATAATTTTACTCAAGAGGCCAAAAAATGATATTAGGATAAGCTTTTTACAAAGTTGTCCTTCGCGACTAAAACAGTTATTGAACTATGTGTCAGAAAATTGTCTCTAATAAATTTAACAAGTCATAATCCTTGCATAATAACAAAAGATTCATGTCAGATTGAGGTTACAAAATTTTGTGGTTTGCGACCTCATGCAATTAGATGGGCGATATAATCTGTCGATGTACGACAGACATTATCCAAATTTAACTTTATATTGGCTTAAATTATTTGTCTTGTACAAATCAGCTTTCACTCTTAAAAACTACCCCCTATCTGGTAGAGACCATGACCGGCCCAGCACTGATTTTTAGTACCACTCTCACCAGCCGTGCTCATAATTTCAGACGGTAGGGTAGTATTGAAAACTGAAACATGTAGGTATAAGTATAGATTTATATTATCTATTAGAACCAGAAGGAGAAATACATTAGATTACATTTAATTAGGTAATTTGCAATTAACTTTGCAGTTGCCTATATATAATTATTAAGAATCATAATATTTAAAGGTCCAGTGATAAAGAACAGTTTTATTTGTCGGTTGTTCCATTCCATTCCAATAGCTTAAATTGATTTAATTTGTGAAAGGCCATCTGAAAAAGAATTGTTCTTTTACAATCTTACAAAATACAATGGTATATGAAAATAAAAGCAATAAGCATACCGTTTAAGGGTATTTTTCTAATGGGCAATGGGTATATATTATACCATAATTACATTAAATTTTCTTTTGCGCAGGGTATATACTTTAAAACCTACCAATTCAAATCTCATTACCTTTTACTTTTATTTTATCGAAATTCCAATTGCTTATATTTTCTTAATATTATTCAACGGCCACACTCTAAACAACTTAGATTTAAAATCATACATTTTTGAACATTTCAATTCACAAATTCTCAATTTTCGCCGGTTCCAATATTGAATTTGAGATAGTTTTCAATTTCAAAATGGACATGATTTCAATTTTAAATTGGCAAATTCAACCTTTGAAACTTTAACTTTGAAATTACAAAATTCAAAAATTTCATATGCGTTTGAACTTTGAACGTATTTATTTCAAAATTGTTTAATGAAAAACGCTTCTTGTTTTACATTTCTTTGAATATGATTCTAGTGATATTGTACTTTTATTAACAGAGAGTTCGGAAGTATTGAAAAGATTTTTCAAAGCTAGATACAAAAACAATCATTCTAAAAAACAAAAAAATGACTCTAAGCGGAAAATCTTGAGCTACTGCATTTTTAGTTTTAATTCCATGCACTTGACAATTTCTTTCTAGTGTAATTTTATCAGTAGAAGTCACTTACATATTAATACAGATTCTTTAAGCTTAACTACACAGAAAAAAAGTTATGAATGAGGAAAATCGGTCTTATTTTAGGAAAAAGGGGTTCAAATCTAGCTTCAAGTCTAAGAACGGGGTAAAATTAAGGTGTAACAAAAACAATTTGCAACAAAAACTAGATTTTTTTCTGTGTAGAGAAAGATAATTTAAAGAACAAAAAATTCACAATGAGGATTATCAAAATTTGCTGTTTTTACATTTTTGATTCCCCAGATTTATCTAATTTTTTTAAGAGCATTTTTATTAGTAGAAAGTACTTGAATACTGGAAAGCATTCTCTTACAATTTTTAAAGGATTCAAAATTTCTTGTCAAAAAACAGGGGTCTGTTAGACCTGAATTGTCTCTAATATATCCAAAATTTGTCAAAAATATAGAATTCTGGAAAATATCTATTTTCATAACACCTCTGTTGAAAATCCGATTTCCAGTACCTGTAGAGCGTGTCGATACAAGGTGTTTCAACCCTCGGGTAGGAACATTAAATGTTGCAACCCTAGGGCTGAAAGGGTCAAGTTGACCGGGTTGAAACATTTAATGTTCCTACCCGAGGGTTGAAACACCTTGTATCGCCACGCTCTACAGGT
>JAUMHM010000005.1:43002903-43012921 GCA_032362435.1 Melikaiella ostensackeni
GTCTTTTTAACTATTTATTCGTATATATTATACGGTGAGCGCAGAAAATCGAGCGCAAAGCGCGAATATTATGATGAAAATGTATCCCTTAAGGCCGATAGAGCCTTAAGTAAATAAATTTCCTTTCTCATTTGAAATAAAAAGCAAATTTATAAAATTGTACAAGAAGAACATATAACATATAACAGTTTTACATTTGGGATTTCCCCATGATTTTGATTCGCTGTAGACTTGGCTATTCGGGGTGCAAGGGGCGAGAGGGGTAGACAGCAGTGGGCTCTCTCTCACTCAATCCGATGAAAATCTGAGCGACGTCGGTCCATTGTACCATCGAAGTCCATTGTTAGTAACCATGGGTAGTTTATCGTTTTGTCCTTAGGTTCGCCAACATCATGTATGCATGTATGCAAAAAACAAGACAAAATGGGTTCTTCGTTTGGACTCAGTTTTACATTTAGGATTTCCCATGATTTCGAAGGCCCTTAAAGGGCTTTAAAGGTCATTCAGAATGAGAAAAACAATCCACATCAATTTGGATAAACAGTATATATTTGTATGAATGACGACGTTTCGGTCCTAAATAGACCCTTTTCAAGCCTTTGATAAGAAAACCAATCCTTTAATAGAAATAACAGAGATATTAGAATAAAATATGTGAAAATTTTTTTGAAAACCATTAGTAAAATCTCCAATACAACAAGTATGTAATAAATACTTACAATCTAGATAAGAGTTGTGTATACATAAGTGACAATAATGTAAATTGCCGCAAAATTCCAATCTTAACCTCGTTCAATGCCAGAGAAAAACACGGTAACAGAAGTTGTAAGTAATATCTAATAAACTCTCCAATTAGTCTAAAAATTATTTTATGTAAATAAAACTGTGATATAATATTAAAAAACTCAAAGTATGTGAAATTAATGAGGCTATGTCGAAACTTAGTTATAAATTCAAAAAGAATGACTTACCAATTTAAGAATATCACATTAAATAATTCCGTGAAAATTCTTTTTGACAATGAGAGTCAAGAACGGTATTTTAAATTCGTCAATCACAGTTTTGAAATTTGATTTGGACGTCTAACTACAAACACAACAAATAATAAAACCGAATAGAATAATGAAAGTCATTTCCGAAAGTAAGAGTTCCAAAAGATACTAAATCCAATTAAGTGTTCTTAAAATGATCAATTCATACATTATAGCGCCAAAAAACTTTGAATTCAAGAACCATTACCCCGTTTCCAATAATAGTTTAATGGAATTTGAAAATAAAACTGATAAACAATTTTACTGATCCAAAATCGAATATCATGAGGTCAAGGAAGCCTAGAATTTTCATATCTAAGATTTACACAATTTTTTTCCTCAATGATGTAGAAAGATTCTAAGGTTGAACGTTTGTTTAGACTTGATTCCTGTTTCAAAATTATTGGATTGTCTAAGTCGAAATTGTGTGTAAATTCTAAGCAATGTTTTACTAACGCTGTAGAATTGTCATAATTCCTTACATTTCCATCATGTTCTTTCATTCGTTGTCATAATTGTCTACCTGTTTGTCCAATGTAACTGCTTTATAATTTAAACATTTATCTTAATAAATTAATCCAGTTATTTTTAATTTTAGTAACGGATCTTTGGTGCTTTTGAATATGTTGTTGTTACTTTTCTATCATGTTCTTTCATTCGTTGTCATAATTGTCTACCTGTTTGTCCAATGTAACTGCTTTATAATTTAAACATTTAACTTAATAAATTAATCCAGTTATTTTTAATTTTAGTAACGGATCTTTGGTGCTCTTAAATATGTGTTGTTACTTTTAAAAGCTTATGGATAACTTTTGCATTATGTTTTCTAAGTAAGTTTGTGATTTTATTCGAAAGACCAGGAACTCAAGGACAAACAGTCAAACCAACATTTTTTTCGATTCTTTTCTCTTTAGATTCCATGTTATAAATCAAGTGTACTCTCGTCCTTATCAACTGTCTGACCAAGGGTACTTGATAACCATTGTTAACTAAGATGTGAGTTGAAAAATTTAATTTAAATTATTTTCCCTGAATTCTAAAGAGGATAATTTTATAGCACGATCAGTCAAACCAAATATCATGCCTTTTTTATGTGACCAAGGATGTTCAGAATTACAATTCAAGTATCTACCAGACCAAGTAGATTTTTGATACCAGTTAGTAAGCAAATTACCATTTGAAGACCTGATACAGAAATATCCATATATACAGAAATATCCAAAAAATTTAAAGTTTTATTATTTTATTTTTCTATAGTGAATTGAAGTTTAGGATGAAAGGAATTAAACGTTTGTAATGCCTGGTTCACAATTCGTTGAGGTATTATTAAAAACATATCATCAACATAACGTCCATAAATAATGACCTTAAACGGGAGATTCTTTACACATTCTTTTTCAAGTTGTTTCATTACTAAGTTAGAAGCTATTGGTGATAAGGGAGAACCCATTGCAACACTATCAATTTGTTTATAAGTCGTATTATTAAATTGAAAATAAGTAGATCTAAGACAAAATTCTACAGCATTCCTGAATTCATCTCTGGGGATTAGAGTGGATGGTGCAATAGAATCATGATATCATGATATCCTTGGATGTGATAGGGATGATCCCACATATGCCTATTGAATTAGTCTCTAAGTACATTCGTGAACAATGGGATAATATTGCACCATACACTCTAATCTCCAGAGACAAATTCAAGAATGCTGTAGAATTTAGTCTTAGATATACTCATTTTTAATTTAATAATATGACTTATGAACGAATTGATGGTGTTGCAATGGGTTCTTCCTTATCACCAGTAGTTTCTAATTCACTAATGGAACAACTTGAAGAAGAATGTTTGAAGAATCTTCCGTTTAAGGTCATTATTTACAGACATTATATGCATGATATGTTTTTAATAATTCCTAAACAATTTGTGAAGCAGACATTACAAATGTTTCATTCTTTTCATCCTAAACTTCAATTCACTAAAAAAAAGAAAGTAACAAAACTTTAAATTTTTTGAATATTTCTGTCATCAGGTCTTCAAATGGTAATTTACTTACTAACTGGTATCAAAAATCTACTTGGTCTAGTAGATATTTAAATTATAGTTTTGAACATCCTTGGTCACACATATAAAGCATGATATTTGGCTTGACTGATCGTGCTATAAAATTATCCTCTTTAGAATTCAGGGAAAATAATTTAAATTAAATTTTTAAACTCACATCTTAGCTAACAATGGTTATCCAGTACCATTGGTCAGACTGTTGATGAAAACGAGAGTACACTGGATTTATAACATGGAATCTAAAGAGAAAAGAATTGAAAAAAATGTTGGTTTGACTGTTTGTCCTTATGTTCCTGGTCTTTCGAATAAAATCATAAACTCACTTAAAAAATATAATGTTAAAGTAATCCATAAGCCTTTTAAAAGTAACAACAACATATTTAAAAGTACTAAAGATCCGTTACCAAAGTTAAAAATAACTGGAGTAGTTTATAAAGTTAAATGTTTGAATCGTAAAGCCAGTTACATTGGAACGGGGTAATGATTCTTGAATTCAAAGTCATTTGGCGCCATAATGTATGAATTGATCGTTTGAAGAACACTCAATTAGATTCAGTATCTTTTGGAACTCTTACTTTCGGAAATGACTTGCATTATTCTATTCAGTTTTATTATTTGTTGTGTTTGTAGTTAGATTTACAAATCAAATTTTAAAAATGTGCTTGACGAGTTAGAAATACCGTTCTCAACCTTCATTGACAAAAAGAATTTTCACAAAATGATTTAATGTAATATTCTTAAATCGGTAAGTCATTCTTAAATTGAACTTATAACTAAGTTTTGACATTACCTTATTAATTTTACATACCTTGAATTTTTTAATATTAAATCACAGTTTTATTTACATAAAATAATTTTCAGATTAGTTGGAGAGTTTATTAGATATTAATTACAACTTTTTTTACCGTGATTCTCTCTGGCACTGAATGAGGTTAGGATTGGAATTTTGCGGCAATTTGACATTATTGTCATTTATGTATGTATCTAGATTGTGAGTATTTATTGCATGGTTGTTGTATTGGAGATTTTACTAATGATTAAAATTTTTTTACATATTTTAATTTATTATCTCTGTTATCTCTATTATAGGATTGTTTTTTTAATCAAAGACTTGAAGAGGGTCTATTTAGGCCCGAAACGTCGCCATTTATACAAATATAAACTGTTTATCCAAATTGATGTGGATTGTTTTCTCTCATTCTTAATAACTTTTGAAGCCATTTAACATTTTATATGAATTAATAAAAGGTCGAAACTAAAGAAAGTATAATTACTCAACAACTTTTGAATCATTTAGTAATCCATAGAATTACAACTTAACATTAAATTACTGAATTTTTCTAATAAAAAGGACTCGAATAATCTTTTAAAGCTAATAATAATTTAATTGTTTTTGAGCTACTTGTTTTTCCTCAATATGGTTATTATTATTATTATGATTATTATTATTGATTAAATTATTACCCTTGGTTATTTGGAGCCCAGAAAGAACTAAAATTTAAAAAAGCAATTTATAGTTCAAAAAATTGTCCCACCTCCTGAAATCTATAAAAATATACCCTTGCGAGATTTTTAGCTTGTGTAATTTAACAAATTTTTCAGAAAAAATATAAGAACAGTTGATAAAAATCAACTAAAATAGCTTTAGTTTAACGAACTTTGTCATTTTATTTTTAAAAACATTTGTTTCTAATTTAGGAACAATATTAAAGTAAGTACCATTTTAGTTTATTTAAATCGATTTTTTCTATTTTTTTGGAAAAATGTGTTAGAATACACTATATAAACATCTGGTAAGTAACCCTTTCACAGATTGTAGAAGGTAGAACAATTTTGAACTATGAACTATTATTCAGATTTTGCGTTGTTTTCGAAAAAAATCAGATTTTTAATCGCTAAAAATGATGTTTCTTCAATTTTAAAAATAAAAACCAATTTTTCTTTACTTTGAAGCTCAGGAACCTAAATATACTCACGCAACATGTTCTTTGCTTTCTTATTAAACTAAAAACAAACGTTTACGAAATAAAATGTTGAAGTTTGTTAAAATACATGTTATTTTAGTCCATTTTTATCGATTTATTCTTTTTTTTTTTGAAAAAATTGGTTAAAGTACCCAAAATAAACAAAAAGTAACGGTATACTTTTATTGATTTTAAAAAAGGTAACAATTTTGAACCATGAACTGCAAATTCATGTTTTGCGTCGTTTTTGAGAAAAATGTGATTTTTAATTGTTAAAAATAAGAAAATCGTTTTTCTCAAAAATGCGTAGTACGATTTTTTTCTTTCTCGGTTAAAAATAACCGGGGGGCTTCTACGAAACATGTAAAAAAGAGAAAATGTATGTGCAAGTATTTTTGGGTTGAGCTCAATGACAATTTAAAATTTTCAGAATTTGATAGCCAAAGGTGGGTCAATATTCTTTCCAGTTTTGGCCATCCCTGACCGAAACTGGAAAAGATTTATAAATATGTTTTACTTTTGGCCATTCCATTTTATTTAATGAAAATGCATTTATTTACAACTTTGAATGTTATTAAATCACATTTAAAGTGTCACCTAGCCTCTAAAACCATACTCATCTGTGTAACTACATTTCAACTCACAAATAATCATATTTATAACAGTCGTACATCCTTACCTTTCGAAAGGAGATACTCCAAGCTTTGGACTTCTTCTGATCAAACTTATATCTTTTAGCAATTAAATTAGATTTCAATTGGTCGCAAGAGCTCCATGACTGAATGAGAACTGTCACGCGTCAAAACTACGTTCGTCAGCTCACAGTAGAGCCAACGTAACCGTCATGAATTACGAAAAATTGTGCTGGTGGCCACAAGAGGAGCAGTGGCCAAAACTGGTGCACCGACCCTATTAGCAGTTTTTACTGATAATAAATTCATATTACCAGAATATGTTCGTCCTCTTTTTGTTAATACTGATTTCATTACCTATAATACCGTCAAAGTACCTAACTTCGGACATGTTGATTAACTTCAGACGTTTGGCCGTTTTTCAGTTTTGAAAAAACTGTGA
This sequence comes from Melikaiella ostensackeni, assembly GCA_032362435.1. NCBI lineage: Eukaryota > Metazoa > Arthropoda > Insecta > Hymenoptera > Cynipidae > Melikaiella > Melikaiella ostensackeni. The sequence goes on from JAUMHM010000005.1 coordinate 43,009,034, forward strand.
CAAATTGATAACTAAAATATTTTGTAAAAAATAATAATTTAAAAGTTGAGGTTCTCAATTATAATCTCAATAAGTAAGCAATTGATTTCCTAGGTAAGTACAGCTCAAAAAAATTAAGAAAGAATTACAAAAAAAATGAACCTTTTTGATGTTGCGATTTATCTTTGTACATAATAACTTAATTAACGCATAAACTGCAGGCTTCGATAATACTGTCTCTAATAATATCGAGTAATTTTTTGTGAAAATTTGACTGCAGAAGGAAATTTATTTATTTTTTAAAACCTGTTTGAGTAAAAATCCGAATTTTTTAGAATAACTTCGTACATGCCACGGGTACCCGAAAAAGAGGTTAGAGGATCAAAATACCTAATACATTCAGAGGATGCTATCGAGGAAGCCGTCAAAAAGGTTTAAATCCAAGAACAACGTGGTAATTTTGAGCTTATAGGTGTAATAGTCGATGAAATTGCATAAACAACTGATTTATACTTCTTTTACATGTTGTTAATCGATTTTTCGGACCACCTAGTATAAAGTAATACGTTCGGAATTTTGGAATTTACTATTGTGTCCAATGTTTGGGGTTTCGTCACCCAACATCGGACACTTTTAAAGTAATAATAAATATAACAAGAATGCATAAAAGATTTTTTCAATTAACACAACTTATTAACAGTAATTTGAAGTACTTGAATTAATCTGTTCAAAATTTTATTATCACTTTCTACTGTTTTTTAATTAGAAAACTATTTAAAAACTGTCCGAAGCTAGGTCCTTCTGCAATACTGGTTTTCTATCGATAGTGACTGTTTTAAAAGTACTATTACATTGAAATGAATATATATTTTTGGTGTATGTGGGAGGAAACGTTCCACGTGACCTTACATTATCGCCTCCCAAAGTGGTGGGACTGACACGTTTCGAACAAGTTGCTCGATAATACATCATCCCTTAAACTGAGGGTTCCCTTGGTACACCAAAGGCAACTAACCCTAGCGCCGTAACGCTTAAGCTTAACATTTCTCACCCCTTAAAGGGTGCCAGTTCCTTCTTGAACCCTTTCTCTCTTGCTCTCTTTCCTTCTCTCTTACTCTCTCCCTCCCACCATTTTGCCTTCACACTCACTCAACAGCCCTCCCCTCATTAGTCTTCATTTGTTTTCGGAATTATCGTCCCCGCCTAAAACCGGCACGCGAATTCTGCCAAAGGGGTGGCGAAACGTTATGTAGAGTTTATTAAACTGAAAATATGTTACGTCCTCCCACAAAAGATAATTTTCCTTCCTTTTCTCTTAATATTTACACTGAAAAGGAGAAAATTAATAAAGAATCTAAGTTAATGTTGATCGGAGTCAAAATTACAATATTTTGGAAAGCTGACTACATTCTTATTTTTATAATTTTTAAATTTTCGTAGTAATCCTATCAAATTATGCAAAAAAGTCAATTTACTGGAGCAAAATTCATCCAGCAATTTCATTTGCTTAAAATGTTTGTTTGGAAGTCTTAACGTAATACTCAAACCCTTCACTTTGCCAGACAGATGCGTATATTGTTAATTAGCAATTAAGTAAAAATTGAAACGAATTTAATATGTTTGCTTTGATTGTTGTTTTCGAAAAATCCTGCATTTTAATTAATTTTTATTGTTATGAACATTATTCGGATCTGATTTTTCTTCTAGATCTTTAAAGTGGAAGGTTACAAGTATTTAAAAATATTTGTTCTGGAATTCGAAACCTAAAAATATCAGAGTGAATGAATTAGCAGATTTCCACGAGACTCAGAACTAGGGGGTTTTTGTGTTTCTGATCACAAATCTGAGATAAAAAAAAATCGACCTTTTTTGATCCAAATGGCCCAATTTTTTGGAAAATTCAAAAACAGATATTTGAATGAGACTCAGTACCAGGGCGATGTTCGGGTTTATGACCTCGAATTTTGGGTCGAAATAAAAAAATTTGACACTTATGATGAAAAATGGGATAAATGTTTGGAAAATTTAAAAAATTTCCTGATTCCCATGCGGCTTAGTACTGTTTTTTTGGGGTTTCCGATCACTTTGGGGTCAAAATTAAAAAATTTCACACTTTGATCGAAATGAGCTAAATTTTTGGAAAAATTTAAAATATTGGCTGATTTCCATGCGACTCAGTACACAAATTTGAAGGTCTTAAACTCTGAATACAAAACTCAAAATATTTATGTATAAAAATTAAATAACAACGTTCTTTAATTTATGAAAGTAACTTTATAAAAGGGCAACAAATTCTTAAATGGTACTGAACGTTCAGTACATATTTAACATTTTATTATTTTCAATCAGTCAGTTTTCCTTAAACAGTGACCAGTTTAAGTTTTTACTTTTTTCCTATCGAAGAAATTTATCTCTTCACTGTGACAAACATTCTTTAAAAGTTCTCATAAGATAAGTAATATAAATTATTACACTCATTCAAATACATTTTTTTTAAACTCATTTTTCAACATACGTCAAATATGGATAAAATTTTTAAACAGTAAATTTATACAAAATACAAATTATTTAAGGTTATGAAATTCGGTTTAAGAATTGAACTAACAAAAAATTTTCAAATGCACGTCGCTATAGTTTTCTAAAGAATTTTCTTAAGAATTTGCAACTACAATAGTTTTTTGACAATTCGTATTTATACTACAGTGTGATTTTTAGATATATTTTATGTTACAGAAATAAATTTGCCGAAATTGCCGAAACGTTTGAAACAATTTAATTCATGTTCAATTTTACCTGACCGTGAAGCGAACAACGAACATCAACATTCTCTAAGAAAAATATATTTTGCTGAAGTTAGTGAAAAAGATAAAAAAAATTTTGACTTTAAAGAAAATTCCCTGACTTTTCCTGGCGCACAAAATTTTTTGACATTTCCAGGTCTTCCAGATTTTCCAGGTGAGTAGATACCCTAATAATTGCCAAACAAAAATTGTGATTCGTTAGTACTCAACTTAATCAATATTAAAGTATTACTATACTCAAGCATAACAGTAAAGCATAAATCTGTATATATGTTGCAGGCGTAAATCTGTAAATATCTATACTGAAGGTTAAAAGGAATTAAAAAAAAACTTACCAAGTAGGATTGAAAAAGCGAAAATTGTCGAGTAGTCTTCAAAACTTTGATAATATGTCACTTTTCACACAGATAATTTTTCAAATCAGGAAAGGTTACATGAATTCGCTTTTATAAAAATACTTGGAAATCGAACACAATTGTTTTACATTTTTCTATTACTAATCTTACCGTCTTTAATGTTGAATAACGATTTTATTAAATATAGAATTTAAAATATAAATCCATTGATACTTAATTTTGTATTGACTGTCACAAAAACACATTAAAGCTCTTTTACATAGTTTCAGTAACTTTTTCCTTTCCGAAACCAAAATTAATTTCATACTACCAAGAAAATCTCTTATCAGCATCCCGCAAAACCAAGTATTAGGTGTATTAAAAACCCGTCATTTTATTGAAGTTTTCAGAAATATTGGCCACTTAAACTAAACAAGAAATAATTTTTTTTAAATTTGACCTCAACTTTAAGATCAGAAATTCGAACCATTTCCTAGCACTGAGCCTTATTGAATCGGACAGTATTTCGAATTTTCCAAAAATTTGGACCATTTAGATCGAAAATTTCGAACTTTTGAATTTTCGGTAGGGGGGCATGGGGCAAAATGACGACAGGGGCAAAACGGGACGATGATTATATCTCCTTTGTGGTGTGACGCCATCTACTGGAAATTGTAGGAACTTCGTTTTGAGTCGTCCTGTTCGTCACTTTCCAATACTTCATGACTCTTTTCCACACGCAATTGCTTTTGTTCATCAGTCAAAACCTTTGG
>JAUMHM010000005.1:43020705-43031563 GCA_032362435.1 Melikaiella ostensackeni
TTTCGCAGGGCGAAAGAGATGCAGACCCGCGTCCTCCTGTGATATAGGAGAAATGAGAAACGATCTACTGCGGCCTCAATGGCGTAATTGGTTAACGTTCCACTCATGTAAAGTCGGCGTTCCCGGTTCAAATCCGAACCGAGGTAGATTTTTTCTCATTTCTCCAAAAATCAATTTGACCAGTAATCGATACAAGAACATCAAAGTATTAAATCTTCAAGATACTATTTTTGAAGTGCAAACTTCTAAGACCTCGATATGGAGAGTTAGGTCTAAGCCAGAGCGTTAAGGGCCCTGGAAATCATCGGGAAATTCTGTTTGTAAAACTGAGTCCAAACGAAAAAGCCATTTTGTCTATTATTTTGCATACATAATCTAAAGAGTACCAAGACCGGGATTGAATCGGTGCAGTCACCGATGGCCACTCGCTGCCCTCGCTCTTATTATAAGAGGAAACAATTGGGGGGTACCGTTTTTGAAAATTGTACTTTCAATATTCGAGGGCCATCCTAATCAATACAGTGCATTTCATAAATTTTTTCCTAGATAGCTTGGAAAAATATTTTGAACAACTCAGAGTCTTTCACTGATAAGAAATCACTATAAGCGAAGTTGCCAAAGCCATGGAAAGAGCAAAGGAACTCAATGTCCCATATTTCATTTTGATTTTTTTAAAAATTATATTATTCTAGCTCATTTTACAAAATCTTATGAGCATACTCAGAAAAAAGTATGTTGCTGAAGGAATGAAAAATAGATAAATAGAAGAATTGATTTAAAAATGCTTGATTTTCAGTTTCTCTGTTTTTTATTTTCACAACTCCTTAAATTTTTTCCTGGTGTTGTTTTTGGGCCATTCAGAAGTTCCGACACATTTGGAATAATTTGTGAAGCTAGCTGGAAAAAATATAATTTTAAAACCCATAAAATTACTATGTGGAAAATACGTTTCCTTCCTGTTTTTAATACTTTCAACTTCTCAATTTTTGTTGTGTATTTTGATAAGTAGAAAATCCTCAAATATACACTTTTTATTTTCTAGGGTTCTAGATTTTCTATTGTTCAAGATTATGAAACATACATATACCTATTTTATTTACATTTTGAACCTTATTTTTTTAAGGAAAACAATAAATTGTCACGAAAATCATTCATATAGGAAATAAATTTTATAATCAAATTTGTACGGGAATCGTCCAAAAGCCTGCGGGAATTGTACGGAAATTTTATCGTAGGTCTCCGCTGGTCATCTTGTTTTCAGTTTGATGAACTCAATAACATAATAATATCCATATGTATGGCAAAAACAAGTTGTATTTAAGCCTTTATTCAATATTTTCAGCTCATAATTCTTATTATTTCATTGCTCAATCCGTATAATTTCAGTGCATAATCTCGCATAATAATTCATTTTTCTTCGTATAAATTAAATTTTTTCAATGAATGAACAATCAATGAATAATAAAATCATTTGAACATTTTCAAATTTTGAGGGAAAAAATTCTCTTGGTCTCAAAAATAGTTCAGTCTATGTAAAAGAGGTGATGCCTCCCCTATATAAGCAGAAACTTAGAAAATATATTGGAGAAAATGAAAAAGATGGGGATTGATTTTCTTTATTCTTCTTCTCGAATTTTGAAAACATGAAAACATAATTTCCTACAAGACACCACCTTTAATATTTTGTCCATTATTTTAAAAAACTTTCTGCTTATGTAAGGAAGGTACTCTATTAATTTTATGAGGGCTCAACTATTTTTTTCAAGAATTCGAATTGTCCCATTTTTCGCGGAAACAACAGAAAATAGAAAAACATTTTCATATAAAATCTTGCACATTCAGAATACTTTTATCAAAAATAATAATTTTCTCAACATGGAAAAAAATGCGGATTCAAAATCGATCTTTGAGTATCTGATATAAAGTAGTGAATGTAAGGAAATAAGACTACTTTAGGAGTACGTTCCACCGTATGCGTTTGCAAAAAATTGTGCAGTTACGTCGCTTTACCTGCGGTCTTGGTATCTGCGGATTACAGTCCATTGTAAGCAGAAATGGTAGTTCATCGTTTTGTTGTTAGGTTCGCAAAAATCTTGCTTTGACACGACTGAAAAAAAAGATAAGTTATGAGACCAAGAAAACTGTTTCTGTTTTATCTTATCCCTTTTTAGATCAATAGTAGAATACCGCACCTATCTTAGTGAGTGGTGCTGTCGTGATGTCGCTAATTATGGCGCATTTTATGTTTCAATTATTACATAAAAAATAGATTTTCTTTTCAGAAACGGCGTTTTCCGCAAATCTTGGTACTCTTTAGATAATGCATGCAAAAAATGGACAAAATAGCTTCCCCGTTTGGACTCAGGTTTACAAACAGATTTTTCTGACGATCTCCAGGGCCTTTACGTATTTTGGGTGGGTGACAAAAAAGTTTAACGTATTGAGTTCTATAGTCTTTACACCGAACGCTAAACGCAGGCTTAAACTGCGTAAATGGAGACACTGTTAATATATTTCTTGAAATCTTTGTAGAATCTTCGATACCTTTCTGAAATCTTTGCAATTTTCGTGAATTTTCTGATATGTGTAAGATTTCAGTTTAATTTAACGTTTGTTTGAAATCTTTAAAGTATTTTGCAATCTTTTGGAATCTTTGTAAAACCTTCTAAGTCTTGGTGAAACCTTTGAAACCTTTTGAAGATTTCACAAAGATTTATTTATTCTTTGATTTATGTAAGATTTTAGTTCAATTTGACGTTTATCGAAGATGTTTACACATACGTTTGCCTTGGGTCGTAGGGTAAGACGCATGTACTCGTATCACTTTTAAAAAATATCCTTGCTTTCATTTTGCAGAATCACCTAGGAATGATTTAGGACCCATTAGTGTTTCCGTGAGAGAGGCAACACCAGCTATTTCAACGGGAAATCCAGGACCAGGTCTCCTGACGACAGCTTCCGCTACAGCACCAACACCACCAGCAGAACCAACAACAACAGCAACCAGTCCACCTGGACATCATCCTCATTTCCAAGGTTTGTACTATCAAGAGAAATATATTAATTTTTAACTTTGATTACAACCTTTAAAACAAATGTGATTCCTCACGATTCTGTTTCTCTTTTCAATCAGGTCTTCATCTTCTAGGAGCTACTAATTCGCTCTTCGGCTCGATATTCGCTCCACTCCTTCCTCAATCATCTTGGCTCTATAATCCTCTCTACCACACCCAACAATACATTCTGGAACCCGAGTGGCATGCTCTTGCTTTACGGATGGCTCAACATCGTCTCCAGAGACCAGACCAAGCACGTCTAGAAGAATTCAGGAAACTCAGAGCCAACAGTGGAAGTCCAGAAGGAAGTTCCAAAGAAGAAAGACGTCAGGAATCGGAAGACCAGGAAGCACGCGAAACTGAAAGTCCTGAAGGAAGTATAGAAGTGGACGACAGAAATGATCAGGACACCAAAAGTCGAGCCAGAAGTGAAGAGTCCCTCCAGGAACAGGAGTCTCCTAGACTGTCTCCAGTCAGGAGTGACCAGGATGATACCGCTTCGAAGGATCTTGCTGATAGAGAAGCTTCGATTCGATTAAGACCTAGTTTGGAAAACCTTAATGAGTCTGAAGTTCATGATCAGGATCAGACAACTGTTTCTTGCCGTGGTGATTTATCTGTAAAGATCAGAGTTGAGGGTACTGTTGATCTCAGCACCAAAAGGGGTCAAGATAAGGAAAATGTGGGTCAAGATCTCACCACTAGGAGGAAGGAAGATGACATGGAAATAGAGAGAGAACCTATCAGATCAAGGAGGGATAGAAGCCCTAAACCAAGACAAGTTTGGCGACCTTATTGAGATTTCAGAATCAACTAAGTTTCCAGAATTTGGAAACTAGGTGAGAGAAGATGGACTTTAGAAGGAAGATGTTCCTTCCTTGAAACGTAGCTTCTCTTAAGGTACCACTTTGTTTCTGACTTCACTTAAATTGTGAAATATCACTTTTCCTGTCGCAGGAATAAAGAACAATCCGGTTGTGATGTGAGCTTGTGAATTATCAATTTATCCTTGGTACCCTTGGTTTTATCTTAAACCGGAAAGACAAGAACTCGAGGACTAACCAGGGTTTAGGGTTGAGTGGACTGTAAATACAAATAACGTCCAATGATATATAAAATAGAATAAGAAACTCTATTAAAAGCGCTCTTGTCTCATTCCCAATTTTTCTGAGTCGATAGATTTAAATTTTATGAGTGTATGGTTTGTGAGTGTGGGAGAGATAAGAATTGTCTGAGATGATGTGGTACAACCTGACTTTATAGAAGATGTTTTTGAATTAATGTAAAAGTGGAAAAGAAGAGAAGAAAATCAAGATAGAAAGCAGAAGGGAATGATAGAAATAAAAAAAATTAGATGTTTTTTCAGCAACCCTGTAAATAAGCGTAGATGTATACGATTTCTGTCAGGTTGTCTTTGGGAATGAGGAGGTGGAATATTGTTTCTGGGAAAAGTTGGGCGTAAAGTCTGTGGAGTGTTCCTTGGAATCTTTGTATCGAGATTTGAATGCCTTCTCGATTTTATGTTCTTAGACATTCGTTTAAGAAACAAATCATCAACTGTTTACGTACACAATCGAATAAATATCAATCGTTCCAAATACTGGGTCTCTTTATATGGCTATAAATTATAAGCAGGACCTGTGTCTGAATTTATTTTATTCCTTTAGAATAGTTTTTCACTGAATAACATGCATGATAAGTCGTAGCTCAAATCATATGAAAATACTCAAAGTTAAAGAAAATTTGTTTGGTGTTTTTAATAGTAAAATTCAGTCTCGTTATCCATGATTATTTTTTAAGAATACCCAAATTATGAAGCTGCACTTCTAAAAATAGTATTCATAGTTTAAAATTTCTGAATAACATTTATATACAATTATTCATAAAGTAATCTTAAAATGGAATTCAAGATTAGGATTATGACAAAACACGATTTGACTCGACTTAAATATGTAGTAAGTAAATATAAATAAACGAGATTCTCCGTTAGAGGGCAGCACGTTCCGACCTCTTTCACAATTGACAAAACTGAATGTTTTAAACGGTACAAAAGTTAAATTCTAACAAAAATATAAAATCTGAAGGAGTTTCTCGCTGCATGAATTATGTTATAAAGGGAATTTTTTCTTGTCATATTAGAGATAGATTTAGAAATGTTTGAGGAAGACCTTAAATGTATGATGTTTCGAATATTCAAGCAGCCGCTATATTCAATTTTCCAGAATCTTTATTTTCGCGCATCAATTTATCTTTGTTCGTAATTTTTGCTATAGTTTTTCTTTCACTTTACATTAAAACTGTACAGATTTTCATCTAATACTTAAGACATAACAATGTTTTGGAATATTTTTAGTTGTCATATTACATTTTTTGGGGGGAAAGAGAACTATTTGTATTAATCGCTTTTTTATTATTAACTTAATTCTTTGTCAAAGTTTGAAGATATTTCGACTCTAACTGTAAATATTTCAATTAAAAATCAAAGGGGGTCTTAGAAAAAGTGCCAATTATTACCTTTTGAGCTGCATGCACAGTGTACACTCAGAAAGAAAAATATTCATTGGCTCTCAGTCAAAGAACAGTTTTTTTAGTTAGAAGAAGTGGTTCCTTTGTTTCAATAAAAATTGTCCTTCAATTTCAAATGATTTTCTTGATTCTTAAGTTATTTTCGATTAAAGGAAAAACAATGGTTAAAGAAGCGATTTCTTTAATTTAAGAAAAATATTTTTCTATTTTTCTGATTGTACAAAGAATGATTTCCCATAATGTTTGATCATTGGAATCAAAAAATAATGGTTATGAGGATATGCTACCCAGGGGAAAGTTACAGATTGAAGGCAATTTTGTAAACCCACATTTCTCGAAACGGTAAGTTTCTCACGATTTGCAAATGTGATTTCGCAATTATTTCTTTGAAAATCGTTGAAGATCCATGCTATCTTGAAGTTGTTGATCAGTTGAATCTAATGGTACTAGTTTTATTTGTATTAAGTTTCGACCAAGTGGATAGAAATGTACATAAAGTCTCCAAACCAACTTTTCTAGCCAGATTAAAGTTTTTCAATACTGTTTAATCTTTCTTATTTACAGTAGAACGTAAATAGATTAAATATTCTTTAAAATTTTTTATCCGTTGTATTGATTGCTACCAGATATAATGCCATTCGAATGCGAGAAACTGAAGAAAAATGTACATGAATGCTCTAAAACGACTTCTTTAAAATCAAATTAACGAGTTTCATTTCTGTAAAATCAGTAAAATAATAATAATAATAATTATAATAATCAATATTAATCTCTAAAATGATTTCCCTTTCCAGTAGGAATTAAATAAATTGCACATTCTTGTAGATTGTGATCTGCTGAATCGATTGGTACAGCTTATGTTTAGATTAAATCTCGAAAAAAATGAAGGAAATTAAAACAGATCGATTTACGCTGATATTGCACTCGCTCTCCCCCTCCCCTGTTTTAATCAGAAATACCCAAGTCTTCAGAAAGAGTTTTGCTTGAATTTTCAATGACTGCCAAGTTGACATTCTCAGTTTTTCTTAAGAGATTTTCTAGATTTTCAAATGAAGTATTTTGACATTCTGTGGATCAGTCAGCATAAACATATAAAAGTTTCATGCCAAATGTGGGCAAGAATGGCAACTAATTTTAAAAAAATAAACTTTCCAAAAAATCAATTTAGGCATTCTATGTTTCGAGATTTCTTCACTTTTCTCGAGACTTAACCTCAATATAAGAGGTACCAATCGATTCAGAGGATAAAAAAAAATAGAAGGGAAAAATGGAATGATTTTACAGAGCTGAAAATCTTTAAATTGGTCAGAAAGTTTCAGTTTCCAGACTTTATTGTCATTCTTGTCCGTTTTGCTGCTGTTTAATGTCATGAAAATTGGCACCAGTTGATTCAGCTGATCAAAATCTACAACAATATACCATAGAAAATTTGCTTTTGAGACTTCACGCCATATTTTTCCCACTTCGTCGAACCCTAATCCTGCTAATAAAACTGGTACATTTGATTCAACGGCTCGAAAAAAAGTAGCGTAGAACTGCAACCTCTTTGTAAGAAATAATTGCGAAATCACAGTTTACACTTAGAAATGTGAGGATCTTACCATTTAAAGAATTGTGGTTTCATAGAAAACGCTCAAGTTTGCTACATTCTTTCTAAAAGATCTACAAATTTTTCCGTATCTATTTTTTGATAGGATTCGTCATTTTGGTTTTATTTCTGGGAAATGCCACGAAAAAATCGAAAATTCCAACTTTGAGCCAAACGACATGATATACGGGAAAAAGTTTGAACGAAGAGTTTTATTTTTTACAAAGTCCTACAAAGTTTTTTCTAAGAAATTTTTGATGGGACTGGATATTTTTGTTTTATTTATTGAAAATCTGATGAAAATATCGAAAAGTCGAATTTTGAGCCAAACTACACGAAATAATAGAAAAGAGCTTGAGAAGAAATTGTATCTTTTGAAAAGTACTACAAAATTTCTGTTAAATTTTTTTTGATTGGGCTCGTAATTTTTGTTTTATTAATCGAAAATACTATGTAAATAGCGAAAATTCGAATTTTGAGTCAAAAATGTACGGAGAAATATGGGGAAAAGGCTTACAGAGAAATTGTAACTTTGAAACTCTCTACCTACGAAATCGCTTTTAACCATTTTTAGACAGAACTCGCTGTTTTAAATTTATTTATTGAAAATACTATGCAGAAATAAAAAAAGGAGTTTATGTGTTATTTCGCATCTTCCACATGAGCAATCCTGAACCGAAATTTAATACTAATAATTAAATAATATAAATAATAGTAAGTTTTCATATATAATAATCAAATTTTAATCCATTCTTCATACTTCATTCTTCGTATAGCAATAAAGAATCAAGATTGCTTTTAAGTTCATGGTCTACAGAAAGTATAGGCGTAAGCCTACAAAATAACCTTCTATTCCTATTCTAAATAGCGCATTCGAAGTGCAAGCACTCCGAGCGCAAGGCATAAATATCCGAGCGCGAGGTAAATTTCATTATCGAGCGCAAAGTGCCAGCTCCGACAGGCGTGCGCCCCAGACGCGCTCAAACTTGAGAGCGAAGTGAGTCGCGCGCTACGCTCGTGATGAGAGTGTGCCCGCGTAGCGGGCAGATTTTTTATAACAAAATTGGATAAAAATGCTGAAAACAGTTGAAAATGTACTATACTCATGGTCCGAAAACAATCGGAAGCAGGTATATTTCATGTTCGAAGAAAAAGTTCTCTCAGAGAAATTTCCTTTTAACGATAAAGTCGGTCCTCTAATCGTTAAAGAAGGATACTTTAAAAGCAGAATCGTTTCACTTTGCATCGTTTTTATCGTTTTTTATTTTATTCATCGTTTCACTTCATCTTTAGAAGACCTTCAATTATTTTACGGCATATGTACGTCCCATTTTAACCGTTAAACTGCGCATCCTACGCGTTAAAGTAGAATCGCTTATTGTTGAAACGATTCTTGGTTAAACGATTCGCACTTTAACCGTTGAAGGATCTATTTTCAAACTAACTCTTAAACAATTGCACTTTAACCGTAAAAGTATTCCTTTGTCGTTAAGAGGAAATTTCTCTGAGTGTATAACACGTGCGCTTCTGGCACTCGCCAACTTTACATGCGTTTTTCTCGAAAAGCGATTTTTCGAAGTTCCAACTTCAAAAATTTTCCGACGATTCGTTTTTCAACCTACAGGATAATAAATTTTTTTAAATGTAATAATTTAAAATGTAATGGACATATACCTTTTTTATACATATTTTTACTTTTTTTTTTATCTTAGATTATAATCAGTCTAAGCACGCTTTGTTTCTTAGCTACATTTGTATAAACTTGAAAATTGATTGTCATGATGACACAGATGTACATTTAATTCCTTTGATATGTTCATTAATGCGGAATTTTTAATTAGAATCAGAGACGCACTTGAAAAACCAAAGTTTAAAACCTATTACGTTGTTTTGCAAAAATATAAACTTCACTGAAGACTATTTCGTTATAACTTAGTTTTTTTTTATTAAAAGTGAAAATACTTTCAGAAGAAGTGAAAATTTATTTCATTTTTAATAATTACGATTTTCCCCATCTTTCAACCAAAGAAATTGTTTACTTGTTACTATTTGTTTGATTTGAAAATATATAGATTTTTGATTTGGACGAAGTTATTAGTTATAATCTAAGAAATAATTAATTTAATCTCATTTTTTCAAACCTCATAATATCTCATTATTTTAATTTCTTTAAATCGAATAAAACTTTTTCTTAACGAAATGTCTAGGCCCACCGAAAATATTTGATCTACTTACACCGAATTCCGGTAAACCTGAACACATCCTTTTTTCATGTACTTTCTAAACCTAAATTATTGAAATTTCACAAATTACACAGGCCTGCTTTTGAAAAATCATAACGAACGAACCCGACCTCTTAGGAATTCTGTAAATAGCTTAAATTATTGTTAAGACCTTGCACTTCAAGACAGAAATAACAAAAGTCAGAAAGAAATTTAATTGACGTGCCATACACATTAGGGTGGCCCTTATTTTCACTTTTAGAATTTCTTTACTCTCAACCCCTAGTTTTGTTCGAATACCTAAAAAAATTATTTCCAAATTTTAGCCAAATCGGTTAATATTAACCCGTGCCTCAAAGAACATAAAGTTTAACACATGTTTCTTATAGGGAAAAAGCAGTTTTTGGTTAATCTAAGATTTCAAAGCCATAAGATCTTGAAAATTATTCCGCTTTGCAATATATTGTTCAGAATTCATTAAAGAATAAATATCAGTTATAAATTTTTAAGTTGAGTTATTTCATGGTACTCTTATGGGTCTCCAAGGAACACCCCTTAAACGCCAAACACGAATTTGATCTAATATTGAGGTTTATTAACGCTTTTTGAATTTTTTTTTCATAAATCATCACGAGTCGGTAGTCTGACAATAATCAGTAATTTTATAATCAATTTGAAATTGTTTAAAAAAATTTCATTTATTCAAACATCTGATTTACTTATATGAGTCAAGAATGTAATGGATTTTCTAGACAAATGTCAATTTTTGTTAGTACTAATTTGTTTTTAATACTACTCTCAATTGTTTAAGGAAACTTAAATTGTCTGAACACACTAAAATTGCTTAATCAATTTCATATTTTATGAATATTTAATTTTCGCCATTTTTCTGCAGATGTGAATATTCGTAGGTACTAATTTGTTTCTGAACAATACTCCAGAATGTTTAAACAAATTGAAATTGTTTAAACAATTTTCGTTCATTTAAATATTTGCTTTATTCATATGAGCCGAGAATGTAATGGATTTTCCAAACAAATGTCCATTTTTGTGAGTACCAACAAGAAAGTACCTACAAGTATTCACATCTGCTGAAAAATGGCGAAAATTAAATATTCAGAAAATATGAAACTGTTGAAAAAAATTTAGTTTGTTTGAACAATTTAAGTTTCTTTAAGCAATTAAGAGTCGTATTAAAAACAATCAAGTACTCACGAAAATGGACATTTGTTTAGAAAATCCATTACATTCTCGACTCATATGAATAAATCAGATGTTTAATGAAAGTTGTTTGAACAATTTCGAATTAATTAAAAAATTACTGGTTATTGTCAAATCACCGACTTATGATGATTTATGGAAAAAAAATTTTCAAAAAGCGTTAATAATCCTCAATATTAGATCAAATTCGTGTTTGGCGTTTATGAGGTATTCCTTGGGGACCCATAAGAGTACCATAAAATAAC
>JAUMHM010000005.1:43074161-43112903 GCA_032362435.1 Melikaiella ostensackeni
TATATGAAAAAATTTTAGACTTCAATGCCAACTCAAAAAATATCTTCTTTACAATTTTATAGACTAGAATATTCATGAAATTAGCAATTTTCAGAAATATGTCATCCTTTGGAGTATTAACTTTATCTATTTAAAAAAATGGAAAAATCTAAATTGAATGGTTGTGAATCAAATTACAAATTCCCTATACTTTTTCAATGAAAATGGTTCTAGGAAGCTGTAAGTCTTCCAGAAGTATAGAAACACTTTAAGATGAAAAGAATAATTTCCACAGTTGAATATTTTTCTTTAAGTTGAAAATTAACTTTTTTTAACCCTTTCAGGCCCAATGTACAGGCTCAGCAAAATTTTTTGGCGACTTAAAACAATTTGTAAGCCGTTTGATTATTTGAGGGAATGCAATGTCTGTTAGAAAAAATTATATGAAGGTCGATAATTCTAATATTGTTGGTAGTTTTATACAAAAAGTATTTTTAAAAAAAGCCAGAAATAATTCAGGTCTGAAAGGGTTAACTGAAAACTTAACCATTCTAGATGAAGTTTCCTCATTTTAGTTAAAATTTCAGTTATTCGGCTGAAAATTTAATGATCTTGTTCAAAATTCAACAATTATGCTAGAAAGTTATTATTTTTGGGTTAAGACCTTAACTGTTTTGTAGAAAATTAACTTTTTTTGCTTGAAAACTCAACAGTTTGATTAAAATTTGTTTTCTCTCTTAGCTGGAAAATCTTTCTTGGTTTCAAATCAAATTTTTTGTTGAAAACTTGTCCCATTCGTTTTGAGATTCATTTTTGTTAGTAGAGATTTCATCTTTTTTGGTTCAAAATTCAACCGTTTGTTAGAGAATCAGTCTGCTTCGGTTGAGAATTCAACCATTTTGTTAAAAATTCCTTAATTCTTTTTGGTTGAATTCAACTGTTTCTGATTTAAAATTAAATTTGTTTTTGGTTAAAATATCAACTATCATATTCTTCATTGGCAAGTCACCTTTTTTGGTTAAAAATTCAACTACTTGGTTAAAAGTTGAACTACAGTTTTAAGAATTCATTTTTGTAATTGAAGATTCATCAATACAGTAGCAAATTCACCTCTTTGGTTAAAAATTGAACTACTTTGCTTGAAATTCGTTTTTAAATTTAGTTTAAAGTTAATATTTTTAACTAAAAGTTTAGCTATTCCGTTCTTCGTTGAAAATTTAACTTTTTCAGTTGGAAAATCATGTATTTTGTTGAAAATTCAGCTTTTTCTGGTTTTTCTACTTAAATTCGAACTAAATTACTAGTAAATAATAATGAATTTTAAGTATTTTTGGTTGAAAAGCCTACAAATATATCATTGGTTAAGAATTAACTCTTTTTGGTTCAAAAATTCAACATTTTGTTAAAATTCCATGTGTTTTGTTGAAACTCTTTTTTGGTAGCAAATTCATCTCCTGGGTTCAAATTAATCTCTTTGCTTGAAAATGTCATTATTTTGTTGGAAATTTGCATTTTTTTGGTAGAATATTAATTTTTTTAAAAATAAGATTCCGATCTTGGTTGAAAATTTATCTTTTTGTGTTGAAAAATCATGTATTTTGTTGAAAATTGGTCTTTTTCTCGTTATGCCACTAATATGCGAACTGAGTTGATAGAAAATAATGAGAAATTCCAACTATTTTTGGTTGAAAAGTCTACAATTATATTTTTAGGTAAGAATTCATCTTTTTTGGTTGAAAATTTCATGATTTGGTTGAAGATTGAATAATTTTGTCAAAAAGTTATCCTGTTTTCTAAGAAATAATCTGTTTTAGTTGAAAATTCAATTATATTGTTGAGATTCTATGTATTTAGTTGAAAATTAGTCTTTTTTGGTAGAAAATTTATCTTCTTGGTTTCAACTAATCTCTTTAGTTCAAAACGTAACTATTTTGTTGAAAATTTGCTTTCTTTGGTGAAATATCAATTTTCTCTACTGAAAATAATACTATTCTAGGAACATTGGATTTTTTAAAAATTGAGTTTCATTAGAAGAAAATCAAATCTACTTGAGCTACTTTATAAGTGGGATTTCTCAAAACCTCTATTGAAATATTAACTATTACATTTTTCGCTGAAAATTCATCTTTTTTAGTTGAAAATTTAACTATTCTGATGGAAAATTCATTTTTTCTTGTTAAGAATTTATTTTTTAACTGAAAATTTAACTATTCCGTTTTTGGTTGGAAATGTATAATTTTTGGTTAAAAATTCATATATTTTGTTGAAGATTCGTCTTTTTTGGTGAAAACTTAGTCTTATTGGTGGAAAATACATCTTTTTGGTTGACAATCCAACCATTTTTGTTTGAAAGTTCATTCTTTTTAGTTGAGAATTCTATTGTTCTGCAGAAAAATCAACTGTTTTGTAGAAAATTAATCTGTTTTGGTTGAGAGTTTAACTATTTTGTTGAAAATTTATCTTTTCTGGTTGAAAATTCAAATAATTGGTTGAAAGTTGCACTCCTTTGTTAAAAATTAATTTTTTTGGTTGAACATTCATCATTTTAGTTAAAAATTCATTTCTTCAATTGAATATTTAAATTAAATTAGATTTAATTCGATTTTTAAATGAAAATTTCACTATTCCATTTTTGCTCGAAAATTTTTTTTTGTATTTCGAAATTGATCTTCTTCAGATGTAAATTCAATTATTCAGTTGATAATGTATGCATTTTCTTGAAAATTTACTTTTTCTGGTTGAAAACTAATCCTCTTGGCTGAAAATTCATCCTTTTGGATCAAAACTTAACTACTCGGTTGAAAGTTGAACTAAATCACGGGTCATGACTAACCTACGATCATTTTGATCAGAAGTTGACAATCAGATTGATATGCAACGGTTTGATGTCCCGAGGTTTGATGTGGAAATTTTTTTAAAAAGAAATTTGGTGTGAAACGAAAAATAAGTTCTAAAAGTTTCACTGGGAGCCGGACTTGAACCGACACCTTCCTCTATTCATGAGAGGTGCCTTTACCAATTCAGCCATCGCAGCACAGTAGTAAAAGTTTTGGAACTTGCGTTTGGTCAACCGGATGGAAGGTTAACCTACCTTCCATGTTTCTGAAGGTGTTTTTGGCCAGTAGATTTCCATAACTGTTCATAATATCACTGCCGTGATATTTATTACATGCATTTCTGCGGTTTTTGGCCTTAGGCATAAGATGACTCTCATTTTTAAACTTCACACAGAGGAGATCCGATCAACAGATATTAACCCAACTACTATATGTTAACCTACCTCCCATTCTTCTAAAGGTATATTTGCCGAGTAGATTTTAATAATTGTTTATTTTATTCCGCACTATTTATTATGTTCATGATGCAATACTAATAGTAGGTAGCAACACCGAGTTGAGTACTAGACCCTCTGTCATTGAGATACGAATTTCAATAAAAGAAATTTTGTGAATAAGTAGAAAATGCCGCTTGTAGTTTGGAAACTTCACAAAACAACCTGTTAGAACTTTTTTTATAAATATTTATCATGTAGTATTCGTAAAAGAGTCATAAATCCTTTTCTGGCTGCCAGTTGCAAAGTGAGGTTAGGTTTACCATATTTCACCATGCATCCCACTGTATGAAGAATTACCACTATAAGTATGAACCTTCGTATATAAGCACTAAATATGTATTTAAAGTTTATTTATACTTATATATTTAATTATAAGCAGGTTATAAGCAACCGCGTATCAAGTCATATTGCGCCATAAGCGCCATATTGAATTTCGTCTCTCATCCACAGAGGGTCTAGTACTCGGTTCAGTGCTGCTACCTACGATTAGTTTTGCGTCACGAACTCTCTTACATGCATTTCTGTCGTTTTTGTCCTTAGGTATACCTTTCATGAATAGAGGAAGGTATCGGTTCAAATCCTGCTCGAAGTGCAATTTTTAAAACTTATTTTTCGTATACTTCAAATTATTCGACTTCACTTTTCATTTAAAAAAATTATACAATTATCGCGTTTTAAAATGAAAAATAAAAAAATTTAATTAAAGAACTCAAATCTTCCCACGATCAATTGGAAATTATTTTAGTTTTAAACTGCCGTTATTCAACTTTAATCAATTGCAATAAAATTTTCGTTTCTCAAATGTTCAGAATTTCACTCGTAAACGATAATATTGTTGAACGTTTCTAGTTTGAAATTCATAATTTTTGAAGTTTGAACGGTCAAATTTTTAAATCATCATCATATAAGAAGCTGAATTTTTAATTTTCAATTTTGGAGGTTTTCAGTTAAAAATGTTAATTTACTGTATTTCCATCTTGAAATTCCCCAATTTTAGAACTGTTTCAGTTACAGAAATTTTGCAATTTGTAATGATTCGCTTTAAAACGTTTCATTGCGCAATTTCAAATACTTTCATCTCTTAAATAGTTGAATTTTGAAATGGTATCTCATTTGCTATGGACGTGAGTTCGTAGAGAAAAAAATTGTCGCTAAGGTAGGAATCAGTTGTTTCAGTTTTAACTGTTTTAATCCGTAATCCAAAAAACCCATTCAAAATTATGATTTAGTATTGAATAGAATTTAGTTGAAAAGATTACAAAAGGCCGTGGAGACATTTATATTTATTTAAAATTATTCAAAGTTGCAGGCATTTATTCAAAAAATTATATATAATTATAAGTATTATAAACTAAAATTGCATTACTTCATCTTCCAAATAGGGAATCATTTTAAACGGAAGCAAGCGCACTCTGTTGGAGGATCGTTGATCTACCTTCCCAAACTAAAATTTGTGGCTCTTAAGCTGTAGCTGAAAATTGTTTTAGACTCTTTAAATTACTGGTTAAAAGTCAATTTTAATTTGCTTCTTTCTAACAAGACACTTTTTAGGAAGCATAAATAAACTGGGAAATGAAAGATAAATTCTTCCCAAGATTAAATAGCCATCTAGGTAAAACATAAAAGTGATTCTGATCTTCGATTCAGAAGGTTTCCTAGAAGAAGTATCTCCCTAAAGATTTTGTCAGAAGTTAATTGAAAATTGAATTTCTCATCGTTGGATTTAGAATTCTTGAAATTGTTCGGAATCAAAGATTTTGTGCAAGTAGGTGTCTTGAAAAGTCAAGGAGGATGATATGAGTTAGCAGAAGGAAGAAAAAAGCGATTCGTCCCGGAGGGGGATTTCTTTCAGCAGAAAATAATTAAGCTTTTCTATGGAGATGATGGATTCTGTGGAACTGCCGTTCGCTCAGTCAACGTCAGAGGTCGACAATAGGTTCAATGGATGGAGCTCTCCTTTATTTAAAGTAGCTTTGTGTCCTCCCGCCTCCCAAACTCGCTCCACCTCCGCCTTTCCTACGGATCTGGATCTGGATCAGTCAGGCCATTCTGCTGGCTTCGAATCGCTAGATTGGGTGGCAGCTAATGAAAAAATAGTGTCTCGTCATCCAGGCAGCATGAATACGAAGACCTGATTAGAATTCAAACCTCATTGATTCCCATCTGGAAAAATGTCATCTACCCGCTTTACAGAATTCAATACAGTTCCATACTACGCCATAGTTTCCGGTTAGTTTCAAATTAGAATAAATAAATAGACTTTTATTTTAGGTTAAGAAACATTTGCTTGAAGATCTATCTTTTCAAATTAATCGCCGAATAATTTTTATAGAGGATAAGTTTTTGTTTATTATTATTTGAATACAGGGGTAACTAAGGATGAAATGGGGCTCGATATCTAAATATCAGACAGATATTTGGCCCTGTTTGAAAATGACTTATTTCGAATCCCGAAGCTCATAATTGCATATCTACACCCACTTTACCCCTATTTACCCCTACGCCAAATAGAAGCCTATTATCAAATGATTTAAAGCCTTTGCCCTGAAGGTTCGATTGGTTTGTTCTTTCGTACTTGGTGATAAAACAAAGACACCGTTTAACGACATTGTCGCACACCCCCAGCTTCAGAAATGGCTCTTCCAACCCCCTGGGGAACCAGAGTCGACGGAAGCTGGATCTCGGGTGCTGCGCTTTCGTTCGACTGGGTGGTATTATTCCGAACCATTTGTCACTCGGGCAACCCGACAACCCCTTTCGCTTCTCGACTCCGAGCACTCCTCCCCCACCCCATTCGCCACGATTCTTGTGAGTTTTTATAGCCGCGAATCGTCGCAATATGCCGACAAGGGACTTATCACCCCTTCTGAGAAAGTCGAGGACAGATTAAGAGGGTGCAAGGATTTTTTCCCTTCTTCGTCTTAACCCCTGTGAACGAAAGGATTAAACGCTACTGATCCAGATTTTTCGAATTTCTGCTTTGAAGGGGGAATGCTCTGGATTTGTTGCAATCCGGATGGCTTACAGGGTATTTTAAATGGAGTTTTTTTGCGTACTCAACACTTCATTGGAGGCAGCACTTCTCTACTTAATTTTTCTTCTCAATTAAATTTAGATTTTTAAGCATGAAAATATATTTTATTTGGTAATATGAAATTGATTCCATTTCTGTTTTTAAGGTAATGAATTTAGGACTGAATTACACAATTAAAAGTATCGAATTTCGTGATGTGGTTACGCAAACTAGGATCGTAGAAACAAGATTTCTTACTTTATTAATCAGAGTCAGAGCGTTATTCACCCATCCCAGAACTGACTCTGGAGCCAAGCACTGACACCAACGTGCCGGCAGCATTCTCCAATAAAAGTCAACAAAAGACTAACGATTCATCCGGCTAATGGAAAAGTCCGAAAACAGAAGCGTACGCCACCCATGGCTCTATTTCCTCTGCTGCTTCAGTTCATAATTAAACAGACTTTTAGCAGATTAGATCCGCGAGTTCACCGACGATTCGCTGGCTGGTCTGCTGAATGTCAGAGAAATCTTTGCGGATTCTTATTCTAGACCCTTGAAACGAAGTGGAGGAAATGCAGTATTCCTGTTTATACCTTTGTCAAGGGAGTAATAGAATCAACATACCGTTTGACCATAAAGTACTTCCACTACATATGCGATTAGTAAAGCTCTTTGCCTCATGGAGGGTTCGATTTTTTCCCAATTTCTTTTTCTTCGAATAGAGGAGGTTTGCCATTTTGATATGAATACAATGATAGAAATAATCAACAACAAAAAACTGAAAAAACTTATCAGTGTGGAAATTGCTTGTCTTGTAGCAGCTGTTATAAGTATGGGAGCGCGGACGCTGGAGAAGGACTGACGTCTAGCCATAACAGGAAAGCATCACTGCCGGGATTCCCAGGCGCGTCAGTGATGCGAGCCGATTATGGTCAGCTGCCTCCTTTAACGCTCCTTTTTGTCAAATTAAAAATTCAAATACTAATTCCATGTTCTTTTTATTAGGAAATGGGCAAGAAATTTACTCATTTCCTTAAAGGCCCTTTAAAAAAATGATGCAAAAAAATTACTTCAACTTTCAGTGCGATTTCCTTCAGCCTCATTGTGCCTAGCATCCAATAAAAACAAATAAGAATTGATTTTTTCAGAAATTCCTCTTTTCTCAACGACCAATTTCCCAGGCTTAACGGCAAACGAAAAAGCTTTCTAACAGGAAATAGAATTAATTAGAAGCAGTGATAGCCTCTTCAGGAATATTCGCGAGACAATCGAACTTGCTTCGTGTTTTCTCCTCAATTACGTCAATCCACTCACGTCCCCATGACGTAAACGGACCGACTACTCGGATCGAAGCCCTCGCTCGGGTCCTTAATCGGTCAAGTGATCGCAGAACCCCTACAACCATTCCTGATCGTTCCAGAGAGAGTCGAAGTCAGAGGAGTGGGGAGAGAGAGAACAGGAGAAATAGCTAATTCCGGATATTTATGTAGGGGTAAAGTAGTGGTTGTTACGAGCCTCGAGATCGCCGCTATAACCCTGGAGAGCCAGAAGCGACCAACTGACCAGAAAATTAACCCTCTAGTCGATTCGATGGTCCTAAACTAGCGGAGGCGAGCAGATCCTTTTCGACCCCGATCACTTCGTTCTGAATTCGAGATTCGTCCACTGAAGCTGAACTTTGCCCTCCGGATTCTCAGACACTTGTCTTTTCTTGAGCATTTCACTCTTTCTAACCAATTTTCTTAAAGTCAAATTAAAGGAAATCATGCCAGTTTTATTATTTAAAATTTCCCATGAATACAGTATCGTTATTTTGGAAATATTCTTTATGTATAAAGACAAGAGCTTCTCCTTTTTTGAAATTTACGCCTTTCATGGAAGAGATCGGAGTTTTATTTTAAGCTTTACTTTCAGAGGTGGATTGATTTCCTTTGAAGGCAAATCTGAACCCTCAACTCAAGTGATAAGTTAAAAATGGAACTTATACACAGCTCCATTTGAATATATTTTTCTCCACGACCACTTTTCTCTCTTTCCTCGTCCCATCGTGTAATAAAGGACTAGCTTTTGTCCCTAGAACAAAGCGAAATTAACGAAAATTAAAAACCAACACCAACGTACAAATTTTATTATTTCTTTTCGGCAGAATAAAGAGACGACTGTGTTCCAAAGTGCAGTTATCACACGACCAATGTAAAACTACCAGCACTAATCTCGCTAATGGAATTTCATTCTTTTCTTACCTTCTAGAATTTAGTTTTTTTGCGAAATTTCGCAAACAGTCAAATAATATAATTCATTATCCTTTTAGTGACCCATGTCTGTATATGTAGAAAAATGTATAAATAACATAAATCTAAAAAAACTTTCTGCAAAAAAAAGATATATCAATATTTAAAACACGTTAATTATATAATCATTCCAGAAAGTTGACAATTTTCTCTAGTATAAATTTTCATTTAAAAACTCCTCAAAAAATATTTGAAAAAATGTATTGATATTTCGGGAGTCTAAAAAAATGTTCATCTGGTTTTTCAATTTTTGTAAATGTAGATACATCTTTGCGAAAAGTTGGTGAGCAGACTTTAAAATCATTTATAAAGTCCTTTTTTCATAAGTTACAAACCTCCTTCGTATTAGAATCTCTTTGAAATTTTCACTTAAAATTTATAGATGGGAACAGCCGAATGCAATCTCAGAAAAAAATGTTTAATCACAGATACTTTTAGGAATTGTAAAATATTATCATTCATGGTATCGTTTGAAGGAGAAACGATTATTTTTTATTAAAAGATTTGAAATATGCAAAAAGTATCTATTTAACAATTTTTAAAATGATACGAATTTATGAATGATAGCTCATTTTCTAGGAAAAAAGATTTTCTGGCCGATCCTACTTTCGGGTCCATATCAAGTCACAATCGGCATGTCTCCCCTACTGCATTTCTTCCCTGCGGCTCCTCTCCCCAGAAAATTGCTAATTTTGCGGCAAGTCTCTCGAACCGAATTGGCACACCTGCGGCTTGTCTCTCAAGCCGCAGATGTGGCAAATTGGGTTCGAGAGACTAACCACACTTTTGCCACTTTGGAGGGAGACTTAAATTTTCTTTTGTTGAGAGATGCCGTAGGCAGACTTGTGCCTGAGGAGACAAGACGCAGGTGTGGAGATTGAGTCCAGGAGTTGCCGCACTTTTGCCACTTTGGAGGAAGACTCAAAGTTTTTCTCGTGTGAGAGATACCGCAGGGAGACTTGCGACAGGTGAGACCAATCGCAGATGTGGCAATTGAGTCGGGGAGATTTTCTGCACTGATGACACTTTGGGGGTGCTTTAAATTTTACTTGGGGGAGAGGTGTCGCATGGATGCTTGCGTCTGCGGAGACAAGCCGCAGATGTAACAATTGAGTCCGGGAGACTTCCCGCACGTTTGCTACTTTGAAGAAAGACTTTCATTTTTTTTTGAAGGGAAAGATGCCGCAGGGAGACTTACGGCTGGAGACACAAGCCACAGGTGTGACAAGTAGATTCAGGAGGTTTGCCGCAAAATTGGCAATCTGCTGAGGAGAGATGCCGCGTGGAGACATGCCACAGATGAGACATGCCGACAAGGAGACGTGCTGAATGTGACTTGATATAGGCTCCTATTTTTTAAAGGCAATGGCTGAAAGCGTTAAAAAATGTTTAAGAATTTTTTTTTTAAATATATATTTGATGAATTGATTTTAAAAAATTGGATGTCCTTAAGTTGTAGCGAATATTTTTTCCGAGAGTATATTTATTAAAAACGTATTATGACTTTTTCAAATTTGATAAAAACTGATGACAAAAAAAGTTCAGAATACAATTCTTTAACATAAATACTTTTCATGCATAAATGATCCCAATTTTCAGATGAAAATACTTCTATTTGAAAAAATAAAATGTTCAAGTTTTAGGGTAAAAGAAATCAACTGCTTCCTCGAAAAATGGCTCCCCCTCGGTAATTGGTTCTGTTACCCTATTTTCCTCAAAATTGTATTATTATATTGAGCGAAAAAGCATAGCGTTGTTTCAAACAGTCGCCAAATAATACATAAAAATTGATAATGTATTTTAATTTTTTTGCTTAAAAATTCTTAAGTTTAGAAATAAATTCACAGATGCTTTGTATTCAAGGACATAAACAAATAAATATAATCATACAGTATTGAAAAATAGAAATAATTTAAAATTTAAATAGGCAATGAAAATAAAGGACCTATTTTTCTAAAAGAAAAGCGGGGATGAGAAATTGATCGTTGGAAGGGGGGGTTCAATTTCTTCCAATCCGTTTGGAAATTCCCCGTGAAATAATAGTGGGTGAGCAAAAGATTAAGAAACTGTTCTGGCGGCTGACGTTCCCCATACCAGCCCCATGCCAGGATTTTCCACGAATCATGAGACTGGAAACGTTGGATGACTCCAGTGAACGAGAAGCTCTGAGATTCGTCGTCTCGTTTTTACTCAACCGGGATTAAACAAAAGCTAAAGCTCCTTAAACTGTGGTTTTGGTTAAGCTGGATACATACGAGGGTCTGGAGTCCACCAGCTTGACTCGGTCTTTTGTCTAGATCAGGTGATCCTCTTAACCTTTAGGAACTACCATCCTCAAATTTTTGACCAGTATTATTAGATTCGTCTTGACTTTAACTCATTCATTCTACAAAAATGAAGACACAAAAAGACTGCGTGCTGTTTTGCATTTAGGAAAGTTTCACGACAGAGCTATAAAAAAAAATTCGTTTAAACTTTGTAAATCTAGAGGTATAATTGACAAGAATGTGCTGTTTAAATTTCATGAAGCTTCTAAGGTTAGTTTGAAAGAAAAATTTATTTATAAAAAAAATACTCATTCCTTATCACTTCCTGAAATTTTCCTCTGAATTTCAAATCGAATCGGAATCTTGTACTTGAAGAAATTTATGTTGAAATAAAAATGTTTATGAATTGAATAAAAATGTACTAGACGTATGAGAATTGCACTAGTTCAAGAATAAAATGACTCAGAGGGGCAACCTATGATGTTTCTTAAAAGTTATGCTTTCCTAAAAATGATCCACCCTGCATTTTTTATTTTGTCGAAAGAAAATTTTACAACCAAAAGTTTCTCCGTGTAGCGAAGTTTCTACTTTGGAAACAAAGATGTGAGCAAAAACCAATAATGGGTTTTATACTTTTAATAATAATAACATTCCTTTAGTGGTAATCGTATTACCCATTCTGTATGAAAATTGGCTGAATTTCATTATCCACTTAAGTTCATAAAAAACATATTGTATTTGTTTCTCTAAGAAACAGAAAATACAGTAGCTGTTAAATAAAACTGATGAACGTAAGTTAATATGTTGATTTGGAATAGTCAGATGTAACTACCAGTTAATGAACAATGCATAATGAAATAATGCGAAAAATTAAACAACAGTAAAAAGAAAGAAGAAAAATAAGTACTCTATACGTAGGTAACGTTGGTCTGCACAAATAGGTATCTATGCGGCTAAATGAAATAAACTGAAGTTATGGAAATTACCAATGCATGATTTCTAAGATAGGGTTATCTATATTGAGCAGATATTCGTAAAAAAATTTGTAGTAAAATTAAGATGGCGAGTTCCTGATTGATGCAAATGTTAATTAAAAAATATTCAACATAGACTCACACGACGATTTTGTCCACAACAAATATCTTTCTTTTAATAAAAATTCAGCTGGCATAAAGCTCATGAATCATCCAGATATCTTTATCCTCGCAACGGCTATGAATACAATATTGAATGGTTGAAACTGCTGGACCGAATCGAAGTAAAATCGGAGCTGGAGATAAAATCCCACTCTAAGGGAAAAATTGCGAAAAAATCAAATAATACATTTAAAAAATACGAAACTCTATACTTAGAAAATTTATAAGCAAGTGCATTTTTTCGAACATTATCTGTTTAAATAAGGGGTGAAATGAGAAACATAATGAACAATGAGTGTATTAGTTCATTGCATTTTGTTTGAAATGTGAGGTGAAATACAATGAAAAGAGAAGAACAAAAATTCAGAATTATAAAAATGTTTAGAGACTGTTGAAGTTGTTTTCATGCATCAGAGTTATAGAAAAAATTCGCCGAGTATCATAATTACCAATCTCTGAGAGTCTATTTTATTTCTCGAGCAAAAAAAAAGATCATTTCTAAGGTTCGTACAGAAAGAGCATTCCGTATCTACCAAAGATTAGGTTAGGTAGTCTGTAACTTGTGTGGGAAAATTCAAGTCTAACTGCGGCCGTTGTGAGCCACCCGCTCCCCCACCAACAAGATGAAAAGTTCTTCTTCTCTCCCGAGGCTCCTAGGATCGAGATCGGCATCGGGATTGGGATCAGTGCTGGAAAGGTCGAAGAAGGCCTGATCCTGTATTTGAATACGGGACTCTGTTGGAGGACTACATGCATTTTAACTACGGACCAGATGCCTGGACTCTCACGCTGCCCTGTCGTCTGGCATCGCCAAGTTTCTGAACTATCGTTACTTTGGGTAACAGAGGTGGGGGTGTAAGGGCGACCTCCAACCTGGACTCAGAATCGAGTTTCGAGCATAACTTGCGAAGGCACTTCAAACCCCGTGATGGATTTTTATACCCAAAATACAATTTGTCAATATTTGGGATTCATTTTATTACTTTATAGTTCCATGGAAAAACTGATATTAACAGAAACTAATTCCCAAAAAAATACTTCTTTACCCTAATTCTTACACTGATCCAACACCTTCATTATCACCTGTTCTTGTATTAATGATTCTTTGTGCGCGTCGCTCTGGGGCAGGTTATGACGAAGATGTGTTTGGAAGGGGAGCTGGAGGTGTGAAGTCTTCTTATCTGGCATCCGGATTCATGGGGATTCATGAGTAGGAGGGGGTGGGGGTGGGGATAGTGTTGTAGCCTCGTGGGTACCACCAGAGGTGGGTCTGGTTGGTCACGGCGTCAGCGGCGTCGGCGGCGGCTGTCTTGGACAAAATCAATACTGTGGGCACCTACCCCCTCAGTACCCCTTACCATCCCAAACCATCCCCTAAGGTTACGGGGCAAGTCGGAGTTGGAGGTAGTGAGGGGTGGCTGCAGATGCCGCGTAATTACCACCCTCAAGACACGTGTGGCGCTCGCGCATCCTCCGCACCTCACACCCTTGCATCCACGTCCTCCGACCCAACCGATGTTACTCGTGGTGATGGTGGTGCAAGTACTGCCGATAGCGGTAGCTCCTCGAATATCTCTTTATTAAAAGTATAACTCGCAATATTCTCACCATCAGCGTTGCCTCTGGACTCTTCAGCTTTTTTCCTTCTTTCTCCCTTCCGATTTTAGATTTTGATTATGGTAATATAAAGTTAATTAGGAAAGTTCGAGTTTGTTCTGGATTTCTGAAAGAGAGGATATGGAGGTGAATTTTGTAGAGGTGGGAATATATAAGAAATTGTTGGCTAGTTCTTGTAGATGAAGATGATGTTCCGATAGTTGGGGTGAAGATAAGAAGGATGATAGTTATACAGAGGATATGTATTCTTTTTGAATAATGATGATGAAACACAAATTAACATATGCTTGAGGGATTGAAGTTACTAATGATATTTTTAGTATATATTATACCATTAAGCCAAATCCCTTTCGGGGTATGCGTAACTAGTTTGGTTCCAGCCTCCTTTTACTACTGGGGATCAAGAAATTTATATGGTAAGGGTAAGTAAAGGATGTATTGGAGAGGAGATAGGTTTTTGATCAACTTAGGAGTCACGTGTTGTTAATTCAAACGACACACTCTTTCGACAACACTAATTCGACGCGAGTCATTGATCAATCTCTCTAGCAATCAACCCAGGTGATGAGCTTCGCAAAGCCATTATACTAATCCATTAAGCAAATCTCTTCACGAGGGACCATAAGTGTCTAAAATATTTCGTTTCAGGTATCACTTTTCTTCTTATAAACAATTGCCCTTTATACATCCCTATCCTTGTATACATCTTTTGCTTCAGTTACATCCATACATCGTTTCTTGCACGCTCTTGTGTTTCTACGACTCCTTATATCCATGATATATTTTTGACGATATTTCCGCAATACATTTATTTCTATTATTTTTCCATATTCAAGTATCTAAAGTTTAAAACTCTTTGGAAAGAACTCTAATGAATTGATTATTGTTTCGTATGGCCATCTATAATCTTAGAGTTTTCCCTAGTGATATTCGCTCTTCTGATATTTTAGGTATGGATACCTATACCTGCCAGAATTATTAATGATTTCTGTGCATGCGTTTTAGTATTTTTTTATGTCAACATTTGTGACTGTTGATCCTTTCGTATCCAGCATATTGCTTCATAGCAGCAAAACTCGTTGTTCTGTCAGATTTTGAGGAATTATTTCACCTTGTCTCAAAACTTCTTGAACAGAGGGTATGATGGTGAATTTTGATCTAATATTTAAATCACGTATGTAGTTGTTTTTTTCTTAGCAGACGATGAGTCTTCGACGATTGCGATGACTATCAAGATTTTATTCATTTTTGAGATAAAAACTAGTTGCTTTTCACAAAAATAATAATGCAGAATTGACTGTTAGGTGTCTTTTCTCCTCACAATGTCACAATAATGACGATGAGCAGATGTCTAACAGATGAACTACCTTCTATATGCAAAATGTTTGCCTAAAGAATAATTATCAATGACTGTTATGAATCTAACTTGAACAATATTATTAACTTCAAGTAGTGATTCATATTGGCATGGATTATATGTCCATTCTTATAAAGTACTGTGGTTTCGTAAGGTTGTTCTATAAAATGTTTGAGAAATTATTGATAAGATTCTTTCAGACTTTGCAAACTGTGATTATTCTAGTATAAAGTTTGGTTCTAACTTGTTTCTATTGTTCTAATGTAAAGTACATGATAGTGAATTTTATAAGGAATGAGTTCAAAGGTGGGTTTTTGTAAATGAGGATGATGGCCCGTTGTTTCGGACGTGGATAATAATTAGAAAAATGATGATGGTTGGGAATTATATTGATATACGAAGTCAATTTTGTTGTGACATTAGATCTAAAAAGTGTATGGTTCCTGTAGTTAGGGAAGACTTTCCTATGTCTGTGATGGAAATCGTAGTTAGGATGGTGTGGATGCAGAGGATAGCCATTATTTTCCGATTTGTGGATTAATTCTTCCTTGATTCTCACTTGAAATTAACGTACTGTAGAATTAGTTTGTCTCATCATTATGATGATGATAATCATGAACAGATATTTAACAAATTATTTCTTCACTCGTGCAGGTGCACAATTTTATAATAATCAGAGTTAATACTAGACTCTTCAGCTTTTTCTTCTTCCTCCCTTTCGCTTTTAATCACTGAAATCTGTCATTATGGTCACATGAAATTAATGAAGAGAGTTCTGGTTTGTTTTGGGAACTCATAAGCAGAAGATAAAAAAATTAATTTTGTTGAGTTCTGGACGTTTATTGCCCGTTGAAAACGTCGAAATGAGTGACAAATTACTTTTTTTAAATATACAATGTTTGCATTAGTAGCAATTATTAATTATTACTGTCTGTCTTGCGAGGGATATGCTTACTTTCAAGTACTGTTTCATATCCAGATGATAATTATTTTCTGTTTTGCCAACTGAATTTTTACAGGTAAACAAAATAGTGTAGTTTATTTCAAAAAGCACAATTCGTCTTTATCATCTGATGATCTTCATGCAACAATGTCCGAATGAAGTGGGTTGTTTTTTCAGATAAAGAAGTTCCTGTACATGTTAGAAAAATTTCTCAGACATTTTTTTCTAAGACTCTGAGTCAAATAACTTTTGGTCTACTCATGAACAATATGATATCGGACATAGTTCCAATGCCAATCATCTTATTAGTCTAAAGAATTCGAACATCGTGGGCAACATCGAGAAAGCTCGCCTTCTACTTGTTCCCTTTCCTCCACGGTGACCTCTAATAAATTAGCATTCTCGTTCTAACAAGGTCCCTCAGCCCAACACCAGGGACCACCTTCAACATACCACCCTTGCCGGACATAGCGAGCATAGCTCTTCCTCTATCTCCCTTCCATCCGATCCCCATGGCACGCCATGGCGGAAACTGCCCTTATTAATAATATAAGACAAACCATCCCAGCCCTCCTAAGTCCAAATAGAACAATGTTTGCTTGATGAAAGGACCTTCGAGCAACTTTAGAATATAATATATGGTTCTTACAGCTCTTGATAAATTATACATGTTCATGAATCATCATAATATACAATTCTTCTATACATTTATTTCAAGTTCAAATGAAGTTTCTACAATTAAATTCCTTTCTGCTCAAAGGGTCGTTCGTTTCAGATATTCAGGGAAGTGACATCCATTTTCGAGATAATGGTTTCAATCACTCCCTTTTGCAGAATAGAAAGGGTTCTTAACGGGTTTGGGTGGTCCATTCAACCTCTAAATCAAGCAAACAATTCTC
Source organism: Melikaiella ostensackeni (assembly GCA_032362435.1). Lineage (NCBI taxonomy): Eukaryota > Metazoa > Arthropoda > Insecta > Hymenoptera > Cynipidae > Melikaiella > Melikaiella ostensackeni. Next base: position 43,091,001 of record JAUMHM010000005.1, read on the forward strand.
CCTCCCTTCTCAAAAAACATGGGCAGGATTGTAGTTACATAACCAACTGGTCGTTTGTGGTACCTGAAATGTCGATGATCATCCCCTAGATTTATTGTTTCTTCCATTTTATAATAGAATTTTCTTTGAGGAAAAATGCATTATTATTGACAAAGAATGTTCTAGAATTTTCATTTTTATTGATATTTCAAGTTGGTCTTTTGAAACACAAAGGATCTTGTGAAAATTTGGGTAAGTTAAAACGAAACCAAGGCACGTACTCGACTAATCATACCGCCATTTCCTTTAATATCCGTAGGTGGCTGCCTTACGAGAGGCAGGATGATCCGTCGGCACTCTTGCGAGTCTTAGGGACTTCCGGTGAGGTTATACCTCCGGCGGGGATCTCTCTTCCGGCGTCTAAATGTTTTAGAGATATCGGATTCGAGGGGAGGAAACGAGAGAAAAGAGGCATATGTACATTATATGTGCCCTACGCTTCTTTCGTGGGAGTTTCCCCCTACATCCTCTAACCACTCTAAAGCCTTTCGAGTGTATTCTAGAAACACTGCCCATGTTTTTAAATATTTAAATCAAAACAGAATATTAAAAGAGGCTAAATTTCATCAAATTTAAATTTCAAATGGTCTCACTAGACAAATATGGTAAAAGTACTTTTGAGTTATTATTTTAAAAAAATGAAAAAGTGACAATAACAGTCTAATCGAGAATAAGTTTTATGTATAAATATTTTAATAACAATTTGAAGCAGATTCAAAGAATACAGAACACAATAATAATAGAATGTAGAGGATTTTCGGATAATTCAGAAACTGGACAAAAATAGGCTTTTTATACGGTTATCACGATCCACCTACCACGGTCCAGCTATGGGATGGATAGTTTCGCTCCAATCTATAACGATGTGCGTGTGCTGTGAGAGATTTGGCCAATGACGGAAGCCATCGGAAGGGTGAACTCTAGTCTGCTGAAACTAAAATGGACCACTGGTCTCTCGAAGACCCATCGACATTGATCGCAACTATTTGCAACTAGCTTTAACCATTTCTCCCTCTTTTCTCATTTCCCTTGCTTTACGGAATCGCATCCTTTTATTTCACCTTCTACCTCCTTTCATTATTCTCTGCAGGGTCACGCTGAGTCTGAGCATGGGTTTCCAATCTAACGAGCGAATCTATACGCCTAAACGACCCTATCAAACAGAAACAAATCTTTCTTGGAATCCTTGTTGATCCAGAGGCTTTGAAGGAAGAAGGAAAAAAATAAAAGAGGAAGTAACAGAAATAATGAAAAGAGGTGTAAGTGAGAAAGCTAGAGAAAAAATAAAAAGGGAAAGAGGGAAGGAAAATTTGAAGAGTGAAAGAGGGAGTAAGAAAGATAAAGGAAGTGAGAAAAAGAGAGGAAGAGGAAGAATCAGGCGGCCAAGCAGAAATGGCTCTGAAAGCGGCTTAGGGGATAGAGAAACGATGGTTGGTATGAAGCGAGGGAAGGGGGTCGCTATAGTTTCTCTCGGGGGTTGAAAATGTGACGACGCCCTGCCGCCGAGATATTAAACTATAAATCCTTATCCCGCTAGGCGGACCACTAGGAACCCACGTACGTGGCGAGGATCCTGTCTCTGTCCCTGAATCCTCTGTGCTGATTCCCATATCTCTCATTCCCTTAGTCTCCTTCTCTATTTACCACGAAACCGTCCCAGTTTCTGAAATTCAGCTGAGTACAAACTCCAAATCCAAAATCCTAATAGTTGGTCGAACTGAAAAACTGTTTTGTAATAACGAACATTTATTGCAGAAAACATTCCCTTTGAAAGTTTCCTTACTTTATGCCCTGTTCCAGAAATCTAAAAGGAAAAGATGATGCTCAGTGAAAAAGCATTGATGATGATTTCTTAAAAACAATTCTTCAAATGTAACAATCTTATTTCTGGAAAATGTAGTTTTATAAAAATATTGATTTTGTATATCTTTTTATTAAAAACTTTTTATATTTTATAGAAACATTGGCTGAAAAATGTGGCTGCTTCAGTAGATACGAATTAAAATTGATATGGTGAGGATGTTGATAAAAATGAGGAATAGAAGCAAGTATTTATTTGCTGACTTTTGGATTTAATACTCGTTTTCATTAAAGATGAAAATTAACAGGTCTTTACCAAATACCTTGAATTCTTGTTCTTGAGTAAAATCTTAAAATATCTCAGATGAAGAGAGGAGCGATGAGGATAGAGACACTGGGATCATCAGTCGGTCAACGTAAGCGTGTCTTGGCGAGGCATGATTGTGGGTAGGTGTTGGTACTCGAGGTATACTCAGGGAATACACATGGTTCTAAATCAGGGTTGATATCCTCGAAACAATTCGACCCTAGGAGAATAGTGTCCGGCGGCAAGCAGGCACTGGCTGGGCGGGTAGTACGGAAGAAGATTTAATTAAGCCGGAGCCGATTTATCTCCCTGACAGCTAACCCCGTCCTTTCCAACCCCCTCGACTTCTCAGTCCTTCGAACCCCAGGACACGTTCTAGGTGCCTGGACTCAACGAAGGGTGCAACCCTTTCGGCTTTCGGCTTCACAAACGTTTGCCAGATATCTCGCAGACTAGCCTCTATCGATACTTGCCGTTGTTCCTTGGAACGGGTGACTTGGACACTAGAGAGTTCAAACTAACACGTGTTATTCGGACCTCGAGGCCGCTATTGTAATGGAATTCTTTTTTTGGAAAAACCTGTTGGCTCATAATTGAAAAGCTTATATTGTAGAACAATTTATAATGATGTATGATCTTATGAAATAATTTGAAGCGGTTTGGGGAAATAACGTTTATTGCAACATGTATCCACACAATTTGTACTGTGCAGTAGAAGTTGTTTCAGGAAGGAGTTATTAATAATACGATATTTTATAAGGAATAGTACTATAACCAATAATCTTGTTTATTAAGGAAGACTCTTATTGAGGAAGTACGGAAGAAGATCGATCCATGTTAATAGGAAATATCGAATTCTTTTGGGGAACCAAGAAAATTGTGATATGGAAGAAAGGTGAAAATCTGGAAAATATATTGTGGACCAGTAAAGATGAAACAAATTTTTTATTGTTGAAACCATAATCAAGATTGTTTGAACCATAGAATCCTGGAGTGTCATTTCTATCGAAAACCCAACTACAATCTGATAACAATAAAGTCTAGATGCGCAGTAATAATATATTCTTGAATATATTGATAATTTTTTCTCACTAAAAGAAATGATCATTAATGCTGTCGAGATCTACTGCCCATAAGGATTTTCTTCTTCATCTTCAGCAGCATCCTCAACTATCATCATCATTCCAAACAATATTTTCATGAACAATATCAATCTAATGTTATGATCCCACTATCTTCATAGAGATAGGTTTTAATAGTTTTATAGATAGATTAATGATGCAACAACTTTTCACATACTGTTCCATTGATGAGGATCCTTTTGTGAAATGGATTTACGTCATTTGGGATATATCATACTGGACATAAGAATAAAACGAAAATTCTTTAACCTCATATTTATGTATATATATCAACAGTATCATCAAAACTATTATCATCGTCATATCCATAATCATCTGCATAGACAGTAACAAACCACTTTCCCCAATCTACACAACAATGAAATTACATTTCATTTACAACAATAGATTAGTACCATAGTCCATATGCACTTGTTATTCATTTAATTACTTATCATTTGGAGTATGTGTGTCTGTTCATTAATTATCAATCAGCTATGCTCACAATGATTTTTCAAATCAAGAATATTGTGCTTTTTTCTCCAGGAAAATAATTCATCTGTTACTCATGTATTTTTCGTAAACCAAGAAAGAAAATATTGTATCTTTAAACAAATGACGATGCACTGTACGAGCTCAGGTAATTACAGGTTTTTGTTCTTCTGTGTTGCTAGTTACAGGTCTTTTATTCTGTATCATTAGGAATTTTGCAGATGCCGGCGAAGTGAAATTGTTCATTAAAGCCTTAATAATCATTATTTTATTATAAGTCCTATAACTTATGAAAGAGTGACTTTGTAGAATCATAAATACATCAATATCTTAAATTTTGTGAAAAATGTAGTTACCGGTTTTCTTGTTTTGCATGTCAGTAATCTGTAAATTACTGTTGAGTATCATGGTTATTTCAGATTAAGGAGTACTGCATCCAAGATTGAGAAAAAGAATTTCTTAATTTTCACTTGCCTCGACGATCGTTACCCCCGTCAGTATTATCATTATTTCTACCAGAAGAAAATTAATTTAGGGAAATTAATAAATGTAAAATATTAAATTTAGGCTCTCTGCCGATACCAGCAGATTACTTCTCTATTTTTATTATAATATTAAGACTACTTCATACTCGTGGTATGGAATGTTTTCTGAAACTCTTTAATCTATATCTTAAGTAGATTTCGAGATACTGATTTTTTTTATATAAAAATATTGAACTTTGTTAAAGATTAGAACAAATTCTTAATTTCGGAATTTTCGGGTAATTCGAAAGGATGAGGAGCTTTGACAAAATTATTATCAATCCCTGATTGTGGGTGATTGGGAAGGGGGAGGGGATGCAACAAATTTATCAAGAATTGGTATAAAAAAGTCTTTATTTAAAAATCCAATCCAGAAATCGATTTGAAAGTTTCAGATTCGCTTTTTTCGCAAAAAATTCTACCAGAATCAGCACTAAAAATTCTTCGTCCCGTATGTTGAAATCTCTCCACATTTCTTTTGTAATAATAATTTGTCTGGTAGTAATTTTACTTTCTTATTCACTTGATTCAACTCTCTTTAGATCTGAATGGCTTCAAACTGCTTATGTTAAAACCTGAACATGTTACGAAAAGCAGTATCAAATGTTATAAATAATTAATATAATAATTAAATCTGCCTTGAATTTTTTGAAAATTTCTCAATGAGCATTATGAAAACTGGGACAACTTGATTGAAAGTTTGAGCATATTATTTATAATCTATTATCTCGATGAAAGAGGCATTGGATGTGGCGATAAAATTATTAGACAGCGGTGAACGGGCACGATGAGCGTCAAAGATTTTCATCCTGAAAGTTCTTGCACTTGACTTTTCTTTACAGAATATTTTTTTTTAATGATATGGAAGTATTTTATACCTGAAGCTGAAATAAACTAATAAGTTCTTTTTATAATCAGTGAAATTCAAATTCGAAAAAATTTGGTTTCTTATTTTTTAAACTATTGCTTGACTGGTGTTATCTTAAATTATAAACTGAGCAAAAAAGTACAACTTATGAATGAATTTAATATAGGAATGAAAACTATGCTTTTTATGGAGTTTATGTACAGCAGACAAGGGTTTTTTGCCATAAAGTCAACTAAATATTATCATATTGGAAAATAAGTACCACTCTATTGGCTAATTAAGAATGATTATTATTTATTTATTGATTCAATTTATAAATCTTTTGAAATATGACTTATTTATATCAAGTACTTAGCGATTTACGATTTGATAAATAATAATAATAATAATAATAATTTGATAAATAATTATCAAATTAAACTCATTAAAATTGTTTGGATAGAAAAGTTGAGGTTATATGGAATAAAAAGTGAACTTTTAAATATTTGATTGAATTAAAGTGTTATTAAGCATTTGTTTGTCTAAGTCAAAAAATAAATACTTATGTGACGTAAATTCTGACCTTCTCCTTTTTAGATCTTTCTTAAACATTTAATAATCAGTAAGCCTACACTCATTGCTAATACATTATTCTTTGCTAACAAATTTGGAATTTTAATAAGAACTAGGTTTATTTTCTACAAGATTACGGATTACACAATCGAAACCTCGGCCCTGGATAGAGATGACGTTGTATCAACAAAAATATTATCATTTAAAAGTGTGTTCATGGTATGACAAAAGATTTCTGCCCAATGATTTTTTGTTCTATAATTCGTAAATTTGAATGAAAACCATGTCATCTGCAGATATAATAATAAGTCTTCTGTGTGAATACTCTCCGTAAATATTAAGACAAAATTCTCACAATCTTTGTATATTAGTATAAAATTTGAACCAAAAACGAATTCGTGGTATAATGTGTCCATAATATAATGTTTCTGTGGACAATTTGATTTTCAAACCGCAATTTTCATCAAATTCAGACTTTTCTTAAAATGAAAGTTACTAAGATTCTGCATACATCGTTTTTATGCGATTTATTAAAAAAAGGTTCTTAGTACTTTTTTATTTCACAAACAAAATGTCAACAAGAAGATACTTTGACTTTTGAAAAATACTCACAAGAATTCTCACAAATGGGCGAAATGAATGATTGTTTATAAAATTTGTTTATTACATAACAAATTATTTAGTGATTTTCATTACTTCAACACGAAAACTCTTTTTGTCCATAAGTTGTTCAAGTTTAGTTGAAATTAAGTTACCACAGACTACTCATCCCCACGAAACCATTTTTAAATGCGATAAATTCTTAAACTCCTACAATTCTACTTGAGAACTATTTTGAGTAGTTGTTTTGTTAATTCTAGACATTTTTTAATAAGTCTGAATATTTGATAAAGAACGGTATTCTTCAAAAGTAAAAATTTTTTGTTGTCATTTTGCTTATGAAATGAAAAAGTACTAATAACCTGTTTGTAAAAATTGGATGAAAAAGATGTATGTAGAATTTTGATAACTTTTATTTCAAAAGAATTTTAAATCGGATGGAAATAGTGGTTTGAAATTCAATTTTTCCACAGACACTTTTTTTTGCCTCCTGTGCCGCGCCGTGCCATACAAGTCAAGACGTTTGAATTTTTTCCCGAAAACCAGTGGCAAACCTACTCCAATAATTTTAGGGCTTGTAGACATGTAGAGCATACCTTATACCTTACTCTTAGAAGAGTTCATTAGAACCAAAGATACATAATTAAAAAAAAAAGTTGACCAAAAACTCGAAGACCTATATATCCGCCATTTTTCAAATTTTCAAAAAATATTTGATGGGATTTTTTCTAGCAAAGAAACAATCAAATATCCTGAATTAGAGCTAAATCCCATTCCAACACGGAAATTTCGTGCTCAGATGACGTGGACTGCACCTGCTGTAAAAATTTTTACTATTAAATAATTTATACTTATCAGAACAACATAAATACGTCAACAATTTTCAAGTTATTTCAGAGCACCTGAAATTTTTATTTATTTTTCTACTAATTATTCGAAACCTATATTTACGAAGATAGAACAAAATTTCGAGGCGCACAACCTGAGAGACTGTTGCAATCCCGGCCGTGAGACAAATTAGTTATAATTTTGTGATTTTTAAATTTTTATGTGGGTTGTCTAGTTGTCAGAAATACCAAATAATTTTATAGTGCATTAGAAATAACGAATGCCTTTTCCTTACTTTGACCATTCACAGCTTGAGCGAATGTTAAACACATAGCAAGAAAGAGCGTCAGATGATTTTTCAACGATGAGAATAAAATTTGACGTTCTTCAATATGTCAGAAATAATTACTGTAGACTGTGAAGTAAATTGAAAAAATCTTCGATGAAATTATTTTTGAAACAAGAAGTTTATGACTGTAGAATCACTCAACTTCGAACATTGGCCCAAACTTCAGACGGCCAATTTTTTTTCGCTTCTACATAACTAAATAGTATAAAAGCAATAAGAACTTTGAACTCAAAGTCAGAATTGGCGTGAGAATCCAATCTTGTTTCCCAAAATTAAGTGTAAATCCAAGAAAAATAGGTGCCCAAAGTTTGGGTCAGTGTCCAAATTTGGTAAGTCATTCTACTTTTTTCTTTCCGCATAGTTAAAACATCCAATCACTGTACAAAGTATTTAAAAAATATTGTTACTAAGAAATTATTTGCTACTGTTGAACTCCCCATCGTACTTTATCCGGATAATGACACTTCTTCACAGCCATTTTTTACATTCGATGCCACTATGTTTTTCTTACGCATTTTAGCTCGCTGAACTCGAAAATCGCATAAAAATTTTTTTATGGATAGGTTTTTCAGATTACTGCCCGTTCATGTACAAATACCAAAATCCAACTTTTTCTTCTTTTTTGGACTTTTCCCTTATTCATAGCATATATTGTTGATCAGTGCATTAAATTTACAATTTAACTTGAGGAGATAATATTTGTCATGGATCTATTAATCACTGAGGTTTTTCTGGTTTAGGTCTTGAATTTGACAGTGTGATGTTGCTGTTGTCAATAATTCTACACGTATTTGTCACCCGACGGGGATGTAGCCTGAAATTCGTTTAACTTAGTTGCTTTTAATCTCCTTGGAAATAATAAAAACCCGAAGTACAAGATAATTTTTGCAGATTTTCTCAAGAATTATGCAAAAATTCGTGTAACATACTGTTGTTCTATTTCATTCTATTTCATGTTTTGACATATGTCTTTTATTCCTTCAATTGTCCCAACAGGCGTACATATGTCTTTCAAGATCCATTTATTGCATACAAATTTGGATTCTTTTTCGGAGAGTCTCAGTGATCTGAGTGACGAGCATGGTGAGAGGTTTCACCAAGAAATGAAGTCCATGGAGCGGCGCTATCAGGGATTTTGGCATGAAAGAATGATTGTAGATTATAGTTTGTTCCTCTAAGAGAAACAGATATTGAAAAAACCAGAAGACGATCGTAAAGCAAAAATTATTTCTAATACACCCATATTCTATAAAAACCACAATGAAAATGAGCGAAATCAATCAAACTTAATTATAAGCTATGAATAAGGTAAAATTCTAAGAATGACAATTTACCTTTTACCTTTTGCAACCAGTTTGGTCATTTCTTACTCGAGATATGGCCCAAATAGTAAAGCGACCATAAAAAAAAAAATTCAAAAATTCATACCTCGAAAACCTATTCTCAATTTGTAAACCAGTGTAATGGATCTACTACAGATGATAACGCAACTCTTCTCAAATTTGTTTTTACAGTAAATCTGAAGGAAGCGTTTTCGCTGCAACAGTATTCAATTGATACGAAAATCTGTATCCACATGAAGAAACAAAAGACTGTTACATTCTATGATCATTCTGCTGTAGATGAAACTGATACCTTTAGATTTAGTGTGTTCGAATTTGTTAATAATACCATCTGCAGCTAAGTTACAGTAACCGATCAATTAGGCCAGTGACTATGATTTCTTTATTTTCCACACGCAAGATAATAGTTAGTTGCTTAATGGTACATTCTATCTTACAGTGTCCTAACTATGAAGACCGATAAAAAAATCAAATCAGAATACTGTTATTCAAAACTTTCAATCTCGCATTAATTATAATATTTTTCCAATATAAAAGATTGTTTACTGTAATAAACGATATATTTCTGATCAAGGATCTCGTGAATCAACCCACAAACTTCATATAAAAAGTCAAATTTGTCTCAGGAACAGCATATTTTTTCAACGTACATATATGCCTCTAATTCCCATTGACGTAAAATTTACTACTGTATATAAAGACTATCAGATGTTGCCACTTAATTTGTATTTCAGAATTAGGATGCACTTTAAATAATGATTCTAAAATGGGGTAATCCATTATCTGAGAGAATATTCTTGAAAAATGGGCAATCATTAGAGAGGCGGTAAAGCTAGTAGAACGTGTTGGAGATTCACGTATGATCCTTGGATCTCGCCTCTCAGTCTCTCGAGGGTTGGAAGGCACCCTCTTGCAATTATTAATTAACGCTCCCCTCTCAAGGCATTAACGCGGCTAAGAGCAACCCTCTTTGCCGCCCTCTTTGCCTTCTCAACCCCTTGCTACTGGCTCAAAGCGGTACGAAGTAACGATACACCTTGGCCCGGTGCAACCGGGAGGTTGGACCTGGCGACCTCGTCAACTTGACTTACAAAGAGAAAGACCTGAGGCTCTTGATGTACGTGAAAGTGTAGCCACGCATATAAACGTGACCAAAGTCGAGGGATGTCGTCGCCAGGAAACCACTGGTCTTCGAGAAAAGTCCAGAAGGTCTTGCTTCAAAAAAAATCTGTAATTGTTTTCTCTTCAAAAGAGAGCCAAAGTAATATCTAATAATTTGAGAGAAGAGTTATTTAATGGAAAAGAAGTTTCTGAGAAAGTGGATGCAAAGGGGTTGTCCGTACGAACAACAGAATACTTCCACAGTGATTTTGACAATAAAATAGGTGAAAGGTTGGGTAGTTCGAGTTCGAGATTTTCGAAAAGCTCAAATGTCTTCGAGTACTCAAAACTTTCCAGTACTCGAACATTCTCGAGTTCTGAAAAGATTTTGATCCAAAATGTCGAATTTTCCCATTTTGAAACAAAGGTCGTGTTCAGCAATCCGAAAACCCCTCTGATACCGACTGTCATGAAAATCCAGTCATTTATGGAGTTTTTCAAAAACTTGACCGCAATATTAGATCCAAATTTTGATCTGTTTTTTCGAGTGGTTGAGGAAAGGTATGGGGACCACTGATAACATTTACGTGCTCAATTTTTAGTCAACAGGAACTTGAAGCGGATAAAAGGAAAACTAGTTGCACCGTTTGTGGATTTTAAAGCAGTATTTGACTCCGTGAGCAGGAGGGTGTCATGAATAGCAATGAAAGAGAGAGGAGTAGAAGAAGGTTTGATAGAGAGGATAAAAGAGATATTTGTGGAGACTATGATAAGGTTGAAGATAGCAGAAAAGAACGAAGAAGAATTCCGGATAGAAAGGGGACTTAGGCAAGGGTGCCCGGTATGTCCACTCCTATTTAGTGTCCTATTGGCAGACTTGGAGGAGAAGATTGAGAGAAAAGGAAAAGGGGGGACAATATTGGAAACAGGCAAACTATATTCACTAGCATACGCAGACGATGTAATTCTAGTAGCGGATGATGAAAGAGGGATGAGTCTGATGATGAGAGCTTTCGAACAGTATATATGAGAGTAAAAGGATTAACGGTGAATGTGAGTAAGAGTAAGATAATATGTTCCAGAAAAAGAAAGCGCAGAGTAGAGTACGACTAGAAGATAAATAGCAAGGTGGTGGAGTTAGTGTAGGAGTTTTGCTACCTAGGTTTTTGGTTAGAAACAGGATGAGGAAACGAGCTACAGGTGAGGAAGAGATTGGAATGAGCGAGCAAAGTAATGAGACAAGTGTGGGGTATAGAAAAGAGAAGGTTCAAGGATGATTGGATGATGAGAGTGTGAATATTTGACGTGTTAGTGTGGTCAGTGTTAAGTTATGGAGTGAGAATTTAGGGATAGAAGGAGCACAAGTGTGTGGAGAGCCGGCATGAGAAATTTCTGAGATGGGTCATGAAGGTGATTTGGAGCTGCCCAGGTTATATGCTCAGTGAAGAAATAGGACGAGAGAAAATGGTGGTCAGGTAACTGAAAAGATTCTCAAATTTTGAAGAGAAACTAAGAAGGGGGGAGGGAAGCAGGATTGCTGAAGCGTATAGCCGAGAGATTATAAACAAAGAGAGGAGGGGTAATGTGGGAAGTTCAAGATGGGAGGAAGAGAGATACGAAATGAGGCTTGAATGTAGTATGCAAGTGAGGGAGGTAGAGCTAGAAGAGTTGAGAGAGAGAGAGAGAGAGCTGGTTGTACGGGGTAAGGAAAAGTAAAAAAACATTATTTCTAAAGACGAAGAGTAATGAAGTGGAGTTGCGGAATAGAGCTAAAATTGAATAACAAATAAAGAAGATACTCGAATGTTCGAGTCAGCTGGTACTCTACTCAACTTGACTGGAAAAATGCCGGTTCGACTCGACTCGAAGTTTCGAGATTTTTGCACACACCTAGTGAAAGGAGAAAATTAGTAGACCACTGGTTACTGGTCGTATACAGGTACGTCTGGCTTCATACTCCTGAGAAACGTCAAGAACTTTAGATCTTTAGTCACCCCAAAGAACAGACGTTTCAAATGAAGATGGGCCATCGATGAAGGATGGCATACGTTCTGCTAATCTATAACCTCCTCGATAGTTTCCGCATCGAAACCTCTGAGGATCTTGACATCGTGGTAAAGATAGGGGGAGGAAGACCCTAATTCTCCAACAGACATCTCAATAACGCGATCCTAGAGTTCTCGAGATGCACTCTCTATCCACCCCCGCTCTCTCGTTCTCTCTCTCTCTTTCTCTTCCTTTCCCTCTCTTTCTCTCTCTAGGCGAACTATACTTACACTATCTCGGCAATCGCGAGTTACGGTCGAGGAGGTGGTTCGAGGGTGGGAAGAAGATGGCGTAGGAAAGGGTAAGGTGGTTCGTGGGGAAGAAGGAGAGCGAAAAGTGGAATGAGATGGTTGGAGAATGGGTAGCTGTACGTCGATAGAGCGGCGCGCCGCGGAGGCCAAGATACGACACCGCCGGCACCACCGGCAGACCCGTAAAGGGGCGACCCTGGGGTTGTTGGGTGGAAGGTGGGTCGGGGTTGGGTCGCCTCATCCCCTAACACCCTCAGCTTGCAAGGAGTGCGACAAAGACACCTAGCGTCAGAAACAAGGACGGTCGATAGCTTCTTCCTCTTTCTCCAACTCCAACTCTTGTCGTCACCACCGCTGCTGCTGCTGCTTCGTCTTTTACTCCATTTTTTTCTCCTTTTTTTTTGCGGAAGGGCAGATGTTACGCCGAGGGTTGCATAAGAGCTGGAGGCTGTTTCCATGCAGATGGAATTTTTAATCGTACACCCTGCATAGCCCAACATTTCTTCTTGCAATCTCACTTTGTACTACTTCAACTTGCAACTCGATTACAGATTTCGTTTCCATCTTCAAATTACGATTCTTCAAGACAGGATAATAGATTGATATTTAGTTGACATTTTCTTTATATTATAAGTTTTCAATATGCGAAAGTTGTGAAAAGTAGCAAACAAATTTTTTATTCAGGGCTTTGTGTATACTACAATGTTTGGATTCTCATTATTAAAGTGAGGTGCCAGTGCTTAAAAAATTAAAAAATACAATTTATTTATTTGCTACAAATAATCGTCTTAAAAGAATAAAAAATGAGCAGCTTTTCATTTCATTAGATAATCATTTCCCTCGCTTTTCTGACTCCCTGCTTTATTTCTTAGTTTATAATTCGACGAAATTCCCAAAGAGTCGATTGGCCGTGGGAGAGGGCACCATAGAGAAATGAAACGCTAAGGTACAGGCAGTGTAAGCGAATTTAGCCTTTTTTAATGCTCAGGATCAACTCAGACCAATAGAGGAATAGGACGGGAAAAAGCGTAGCTCCCCCAAATCGCTAATAAGGCTTCGCAAACCTCCATACATCCCGCCAACAGAGATTCTGGCACTAGGTTCTCATTCTATCCTCATTAGCATATCAAAGCATAAAAATATTTTTAGTATCAATTTCAGTCGAATGCAAAAATCTACTTTACTTACTATTTCTTAATCTGAAGCTAAACAGACTTTTGATTATTCAAACAAAGCTAAACAAATCTTACGATTGTTTAGGTTGAGATAAGCATAGATAAGCTTATTATGAATATAAGTAAGTAAAACATGAATTTTAAAGCAAACATAAGATTACGATTGTTTAAGCGAAGCCTATCATTTCTTAACCTAAGGTAAGTGAACAATTGTTCAGTCTAAAATAAGCTAAGCTGCTGATTCTTGAAGCTTAACCAACCTAATTCATGTTTGAAAGAAACCTAGCTAAACGAAGCATATACCTGTTCAAGCTTAACTAATATTCTGGTTCTTACAAGTAATTCGATCTTATGATTGTTCATGATAGATTAAGATAAATTTATGAATTTTTAAGCTAAACTACTCACTGTTTTATGTTAAATGTCTTAATTAAGTTTAACTAAAATTTAGCCTAAATAATCTGCATCTACACTGAGTTTTATGAAAACAGATTAAAGGGCAGTAAGAGATGAATTGCAACATTTATTTTGGGATGAAACAATTATCATTTTTCACTTGCAGGTAAGGTGTTTCAAAACATTATGGGATGAAGAAAGTTGAGAGCCGCTATGTATTGATGCTCGATCAAGCAGCCCCTGGGGGTTTAATTAAATACAACCCCCATCCATATAACAGCCCCTAGCGTCGATTCCCCATGAAACGAGCGATATTTTTCACAAGACCATCTTCTGCGACGACGTTAGGATCAGACTACACGACTTGACTCTCTCCAAATCGAAATGATTAAAGTCGAGGCAAACTGCTACTTCCAAATCCCCGCGGCTGCTTATTTGGCCGGCTTTCTATTTGAATTGGAGGCGGGACAGGAAACAACGACGAAAGGTCATAATACGAGACAAGATTGGAGCTCTTATATGAAATTCTCTATTCTTATTTTTCCGAATTGGTATTTTTGTTTTGACAATGTTTTTCTTGTGTACAGGCTCTTCTTCGTAGAATTATCATATTGTCTTTTCAACATGTCAAGTTATTGTCTCTAATAAGTATTTATTTGTACAATTCAATTTGGACATATTCTTCTTTGACAAAATTGTTTTGACGATAGAACGTTACACCTCCTCCTCGTAGAGAAAATTTTTCGTATAACAAATACTATAGACAAAATTTTTGAGACTTTAATACAGTTATATGAGACTTGTACACAATTATGTGAAACTTTTATACAATTTTGTGAAAGTCTGATACAACGATTTTCCCTAATAATTTAGTAGCCAGTAACACGAAAAGAATGTAAATCATTTTTCAGGACACTTGCTCCACGATGAAAAAAGAGATACGTGTGCAATTCTTTGAAATTCTTAATAAAAGACTTTATGTACAAGGTCGGTGCTATAACTTTTGTGAAAGATCTTGAGGAGATCACCTTGATTACAAATACTTATGTTACTATGCAAAAATCTCAATCGTTTTTTGCCAATAACAATTTTCACAAACGGATACGTATATTTGATGTAGATTTCGTTTTTAAACGTGTTACTCAAATTGAATGGAAAAGAAAAACTTTGTCAGTCATAGATTTTCTTTCAATTCAAATCATTTGTAAACTGTCTCCTTATGAACAATTGATTGCAAAATAATATTTGCTCTGTGCTAGCTGCAATTTCACAGTTGAGATTTTCGATTTTTTAGTCATTTATTTGTAGCTTTCTAATGAGCTTTCTCTCTGTTACCAGTCTAAAAACATTGTTCTTTTGTAAATTACAATTGTTGTCAACAAGAACCTAGATTTAAAGAATCTGCTGTTTTTATTCGCGTTTCTTGAATCGAGCAGAAAGAAAAACTTTCACCTCTTTCAGATTTGTTCTTAAATCAAACAATGTATTAAACATGGCATCATGAGCAATTAACTGCATAATAATATTTGGTATGTATCAGCTGCAATTATACAGGCAAGATTTTCGCTTTTTATATAGTTATTTATCTGGTAGCTTCCTTATAATCTTCCTCTCTGTTATCACTCTGAAAAATTTGTTCGCGTTTTAATAACAAGTACCATCAACAAAAACCTATATTAAAAAATATTGTTTCTTAATATTTCATGTTTTTGCTCTCACACGAAAAAAAATCTTTTGTGATAACACCTTACATCAGTACTAACATTTGATCCGATTACCACTCAATAAGACTTCTTTTTTTTATACTAACATTTTGTATTAATTGCTATTTTGCACTTTTTGTCAATATATATAATATAAACGGTTTCGCCGGTGCAGTTTCAAAAACGGATGTAATCAAACTTTGTTTGTGGTTTGTCGTTCAAAATTTACCACCTACTTCAGACGTCATAAAACTGCAGATTTTGCGAGCTTCTTACATATATGTTACCAGCAATACAACTGTTTTGATAAGAGTAAGGGAATATTGGATCTTTCTTTATTTGGATATCAAATCCAAGAAAAAGTTTCCATTCCTCAAAGAGTTAATAATACGTTTCTTTCGATTAATGAGCTCATTCCAAATTGCAACTGCAAGACTTGTAGTTGACGAACGTGTCCCTGTTTGAGAGCTGGTTTTATGTGCTGCTCATTTTATTTTTGCCAAAACCAAGGAGACATGTGCAAAAATCCGCATAAGAATATCAAGTGCACTTAAGATTTATGTATAAATATTAAATTTATCTTTCAGATAATACTATACGCAAGAATATTTATTACTGAGTATAGAGTATTCTATGAGCAAACTGACTTACTCACTTGAAGTTTTCAATCCAGTTTTAAGATGTTTTATATAAAAGCTATAAACTGTACCAGACATCATGTTCCATTATAGCAAAATTGTTGACAGCAATATTTTCGAAATATCTTGTTAGACGAAAAAATGTTTTACAGGAAAAAACTTTTTTTGTGGAAAAGCCAGAACATAAAATATTAAGAAACAAGATTGTCAAATGCAGGTTTTTGTTCGGATCGAAAATCTTGAATGCAAAATTGCAGCTGGCACAAACCAAAGATTGTTTTGAGATTAATTGTTTATAAGGCCATAGTTAACAAATGGTTTGAATTAAAAGAAAGTCTATAAGTGACAAAGTTTTTCTCTTTCATCTCATTTGAGAAACACATTGAAAAACAAAAGCTTCATCAAATATACGTATTTGTTTATGAAAATTGTTATTAATACAAAAACGATCAAGATTTATGCGAAGTAACAAAAGTATTTGCAATAAGGGTGATTTCCCCAAGACTTTTTATAGAAGGTATATCATCGACCTTGTATATAAAGTCTTTCATTAGGAAGTTCAAAAAATTGCATTTGTAGTTATTATAAAATGACCGTTTTTAAGAATAATACATTAAAAAAAGTTTGAGCTCGGTCAAAAAATTGCTTTTTTCTTCGTGAAGCAAGTGTTCTTTAAAATGATTTATATTTTCTTCGAAATTTCTTGGTTCAATACGTGCCGAGATATGCAGGTGCAAATATGTTAATTTTAGGGCAAATTCAATTGTTTATAATGCTCTTATTTGAAAACGGTTCATTGCATGCAAATTTGTAAGAACACAATTCTTACTTTTGACAATTTTTCAAGTTGGGCAACTATTATATTTTATTAATGAAATCCTAAACGCTGGTAAAAAATGGAGGCTTATGAATATTCCCCAAATTCTATTTTTCCTAATATTTATTTGACTTGAAATCATTTAACCAAATAGCAATTCGGTATAATTTTTATTTATCCTAATAAGCAATTAACCTGATTTTTATTTTTTCGAATTACTTCTTGTGCTAATTTTTATGTTACCGAATCATGATTTGACATAATTTTTATAATACCGAATTACTATTTAATATAATTTTTATATTTCCGAACTATCATTCGTCATAATTTTCATTTTTCCGAATTACTATTTAACATACTTTTTATTTTTCCGAAACACTATGTGACATAGTTTTTATTCCTCCGAATAAGCACATAACCTGAAATTCATTTAAACGAAAAGCCATCTGTCATAATTCCATGTCATCGAAACTGCATATAACATAGATTTCATTTGTCTAAAAATGGCGCCCGGCATTTTGATTGAATGAATAATGCCGTAAAAATCGAATCAGCCAATAAGGATGCCGGACGCCATTTTAGGATGAATGAAATTTAAGTTACATACAGTTGCGATGACATGGGGATTAAGACAAACGGCGTTTCGTTTAAATGAATTCTAGGTTATGTGCTCATTCGGAAGAATAAAAATGATGACAAATGATATTTCGGAAGAATAAAAATTATGACAAATGATAGATTGGAAAAATAAAACTTATGTCAAATGGTAATTCGGAAATATAAAAATCAAGGCAAATGGTGATTCGGAAAAATAAAAATTAGCACAAAAAGTATTCGGAAAAATAAAAAATCGGTAATTTGACCAATAGGATAAATAAAAAATTATAGCAAATTGATATTCGGTTAAATGATTTAAGGTAAAATAAATATTAGGGAAAATAGAATTTGAGGAATATTCATGCGCCTCGACAAAATTGTACTTCATTATCAGTTATCACATTTACTACAGTAGCAAAATGAAATTCTATATGAAAGATAATGGTGCGATAGGATTATTTAGTGGTATGGAGTGAACAATCGAATCTTACTCGTGCAATGGCGTAGTATGTAGAAATGGTGTGCGGTTGGTAGCATTGCTTCTGGCGATATGACAGGCCCGCTCGGCACGGGATTTGCAACACCCCCCGTGTCAAGAATTCATGTGGAGCAGGGGGACCATAATTAACCGAATACCGATACTCACCCTGCCCTGCTCTATTTGCGACATACGCAACGCATACGCGCCTAATTGTGCCGCCGAACACCTGTTTACGTACACGTATGTGTTCCACTAAGCCAGTTCAGATATTTGAGGTATCGACTTATCGAATTATCGAATCAATCAGTGACTAACTACGTAATGATCCCCGTTCATTAACTCCCGAATCGAACACAGCACCTATAACTGGAATGTCTTATGTCCATTTTTATTTTTAAAGTAAATTACATATGTGTATATTATTTAGTTCAAATTTTTGTATACAAGGTGAGTCTCAAATAATCTGAAGGTATACGAATCTCATAAAGTAGGAATTGCAAATATTACAAATCCCTGTTTTTGAAAATTTCACTCTGAAAGAATTGTTCAAAGTCAGTCAGAAAAATGTCTCATTTTCTCAAAAAAGTTGTGCTATAAAAATAAACACGCAGCCCTGAGTTTAACAAGTGCTTAAAATTGTACAAAAAATTTTTTTTTTATTTTTCAAGAAGCAAGAATTGAAAAATGGTATAATTCTGCGGGCGAAAAATTGTATAAAATAAGGATACAAGAAAAATTGTCAGAAGACAAAATTGTATAAAGGAAGCGTGTAAGGCTATATAATGTAGATGAAAAAATTTCGAATTCGGAATCGATACAACGCGAAAAGTTGCGTACTGGGATCCTCAAAAACTTTAGTTAATTTGGAATCGACAGATATGCAGCTCGAAAAAAACCGCGCTCGAAAAGAATGTTTAAAAAAATTTCTGGTTTGCAGAATTCTTGAACTTTCTTGAAGATCAATTTTGTTTACATTCTTAAAAGTGGAAAAAGTCTTCAAAATTTTTTATGGACTATAATAAATCATTTTCTGATAAATTATTCCTATTTAATTCACCCATGTTTTCATAAAATATCTGTAAAACCTGTGTAAATTAGAAGAAAGGCAGTGAATTTTTTAACTTTATATTTTGGTATTTAATGGAATTATCTTCATAACTTATGGTTTCGAAATTTTTCTGAGTATGTATAGGTTTTTTTCGCAAGATTTCAAATTAATTATACATTCTTAAGATCCCAGAATTTGCTATACTTGACCCACCCGTATGTACGCTCTTTCGAGTGACTAGTATCATACAAGCGTTTTGAAAAGGATCCTACTCACATAATCCTACTCACATCCTTAATCCTACTCACATAACTTAGACAGTAGTACTGTTTAAGTTATGTGAGTTAAGCTTGTGATTGTTCAAACAAGGCTAAGTAAAGCTTAGGGTTTTTTCAGCCAAGTAAATGATTTGGTTGCTGAAGCTGAAGTGACATTTTATGATTGTTCAGCCATGAATAAGCTAAGCTGATGATTATTCTTAGGATTTCGTAGGCAACGCAACGCCGGAAACCTTTATAATGACCGTCATGTCCGTCCGTACGTCGCGTCCGTCTGCCCTTTACTACTCCTAGCTCCTACAATATTTGTGCTATAGGGTTGAAATTCAGCAAGGATGTTAACCAGCCGAAGTATACTCGAGGAAAAATATTTTTAACCGCTTTTCTATTATTCTCTTTGTTTTATCAGTGATTAAAAACTAAAAAAACAAATAAAAAAATTGGAAATTGAGCCTTTTAGATCCCTTTGCTGGAAGCTTTTCTTCTAGTCCGATTCTAGTTGGGGATGGCTCAAATTGAAGCCCTTGGCATGTGAAATTGCGACGAAGAATGGAATTAGCTTTATTATATTCTTTTTTTATTGATATCAGTGGTTAAAAAATAACAAAAATAAACAAAATGAGAAAATTGGGTTTTTGAGACCCGATTGCTTGAAGCTTTTCTTTTAGCCACATTTCCCTCGGGCACCGCTCAAACTAAATCTCTTGGCATGTAAAATTGCGATACGCAATAAAATTTGGTATGTTATATTCTCCTTTTTTTATATCAGTAGTAAAAAAATCAGAAAAATGAGGAAATTTTGTTTTTCAGACCTCCGTGCTGGAAGCTTTTCTTTTGATTCGATATTCTTCGGGTACGGCTCAAATTGAAGCTCTTGGCATGTAAACTAGCGATAAAGAATGAAATTTGCTATGTTATTTTCTCCTTCTTCATATCAGAGGTTGAAAAATAAGAAAAATGAGGAAATTTGATTTTTCATACTCCTATGCTGGAAGCTTTTCTTCAAGTCCTATTTTTTTTGAAGATGGCTTGAATTAAAGCTTATGAGATGCAGATGTGCAATGATAATTAAAAAATAAATATTATATATATATAATTTGTATAATTCTATTCATTTGACTTTCTTCAATTTCACTAATTTAATTATTATCATTTATCATTTTAATTTTATCCTGTAGCCTACAAAACCATTCCTTGAGGGCGCTTGCCGAACTCTTTGACTTGATTTTTACATTCTCATCAGAGAAGGTATTAGATTTGTGTAAAATTTGACTTTTTCAATGACAAAACAATTATGAGAGTTATAGCATTTTCAAAATTCAAAAAATGGAACGTGAATGAAAATTTTAAGCCGAATGATGCAGGATATGAAAAAAAGTCAAGAGAAGAAAAACGTTGCTTTCTGAAAGCCCTACAAGGTTGTCAAAACAACTTTTTGAATTCTCTTAAAAAATCGAGAATTTTAATTTTGAGCCAAATAACGCGATACGAAAAAAAGTTGAGACATCAAAATTGTTGCTTTTGCGAAGACCCGTAAGTTTCATCTCAAACATTTTTTGGTAGGATGCATAGTTTTTTTAAGTATGGAAAATGATATTGGAATATTGTAATTTTAATTATTGAGCCAAACGACGCGAATTTAAAAAAAAGTCATAAGAGTAGAATTTGTGCTTTTAAAAAGTCAAATAAAATTGCCGCTAAACGTTTCTTCATAAGGCTAATCGTAAATCAATAAGATAATTTTTTAATTGTCTTTTTAATATTCATTTGTATATATTATATCTTGAGCGCATAAAATCTAAGCGCGAATATTATGATGAAAATGTATTCCTTAAGGCCGATAGAGCCTCAAGTAAATAAATTTCTTTTTTCATTTGAAATCAAAAACAAATTTAGTAACTTGTACATGAAGAACATATAACACTGAGCGTAAAGCGCGCGATGAGAATGTGCCGGGAAGTGGGCAGATTTTTTAAGTTTGAATTAGCAAATGATTTTTTAACCCAAGCTCAACTAATTCTGTATTGTTTCAGTTGAATTTGCAAAGTTCACGACCGTTCAAGCTATATTGATCATATGATTGCTGGAGCTAATCTACGCTTGTAATTGTTAAGGATAGGATAAGTGAAGCTAAGCTAATAATAATTGTTGAAGCCATTCAAGCTTATCTTATGATTGTTCATACTAAGATCATATTATAATTTTGAGGCTGAGATAACCTTATCATTTTCGAAGATACACCAAGCTCAGCTTAGCCTAGTATTGTTTGAGCTAATCTTATCACATTATTGTTTAAGTTAAGCTAATTTATTGCTAGTTTAATCTGAGCTAAGCTAAGTTCAAGCAAAACAATAACATCAAAACATTTAGTGAGACAGATTATAGTTACCTGATAAAATGGAAAAAATAAGCTTAACTTAAAACATAAAGCACTTAAGGCGAAACGGTAGTTTTTGCTGGGCATATGAATGGCTGCAGCGACATCTATAACAAAATAGGAAATACAATCTATTGCCCTCTAGAAAATATAAGTGTAAACTCATGACGAA
>JAUMHM010000005.1:43113003-43130701 GCA_032362435.1 Melikaiella ostensackeni
TCATCATATTCCCCCCCCCCCCCCCCGATACAAATTCATTGGAAATTTTTCTAATATTCTCAGGCTCCGTCAAGTTTTTGAGATTTTTTCTGCAAGTACCCAGATAGCACTTTCTGAAGATCCAAATAGCCCTCATAAATTTTCTGAAGGCTTCTAAACTTGTTCTTATAAATATAATTGAAATTTTCCTCATTAGCAAGGAATTACAGAGGCTGCCTTGAAAGAGAGGCCCCAATCGACATCTGGCTAGCGAACCAGGTAAAAAGGATTCTTTTGTAGTAAAGTTGTAGTGCAGTGGTAAGAGCTTCAAAAATATATTTTTTTTCAATTTCCCAAATAGAGATTCGGAACTTTGAAAATCAGAATCTACGGATATTCACAATTAAAAATATCTAAAATTTGCTTTTAAGAATTAAAAGTATCTCATATTGTGTATGTTCCTCGTAAACTGCACGTGATACGTAAAAACAGATAGCATTTTTAGATTTACCGTAAGAGGAATACTGTACGTCAATATGAATATATAGGTTGTCACATATAAATATATGAATGTAAATAAATAAATAACAATTATTGAAGTGTTAAAAGCGATTAGTTTTATGATGGCGAAAACTTAAATACTCTGTCATACTTCGGTATCCTCAGGATTCGACTGCCATAAATTAAGTCGTAAAAAAGGACCTGAGTCTCTCAAGTTATCTCTGGAGACGAAATCACTCAAATCGAACCAGCAAATAGCCTAAACCAGGCCTGAATTTTTCCCCGGAGACTGTTTAGAGATTTTCTCCGGTGGGGATGTCATTCTATTTAGTCTAGTATTTAGTCTAGAAATGCTCCATTCTATGGGGAATCTAGTGCAGTAGATCAAAATGGGGTGGGAATTTTAGGGGCCGTTCAAGTATTACGACACGCTTTTTTGGGACAATTTTTACCAGGCGTATGACACGATTATTATGATTATAGTTGCCACCACAGGGGTAAAGCTAGCATAGGAACTTCCAGTAACAAATGTGACTTCCGGCACAGTTCGATCTGGGGTCCTTCCTAGGGACTTTGAAAATATTCAGTTTGCGAAAATGCAGTAAACTTTGAAATCGTTAGTGTGGCATCACTGATATTATGGCTGGATCAAAGCTGGTAAAGCCATGTCAGCCACGTGTCAACGAATTCTAATTAAAAAATAGAATAATAATATGATGGGGTAAGTGCAAGTTGTTATTTATATAGATAAATTAATTTAAAAATTCTGTCTCTGAATGCATTGAAAGTAGGGCAAAAATTTTTGCATTAAATGTTTGCGAAAAGTTGCTCACGATGAACCGCGTGTAAAACCTAACCTCAAAGTATTTATTGCATTGGGGACCTAGTTTTTGTAAATTAGAAGTTATCGCACAAATTATTTAAGTTTTCACTGATATGCTTACTACTTTAATGTAGACTTCTAATGTACACTTTTTTCATTCACAACTTTTTCAGAATTAAATTAGACTCAACACGTTAAACAGGATTAAGAATAAACAAGAAGCAGACGCTGCACTTTATTTTATTTTTATTTATTTTATTCATTCACCAATAATGTTGTCAATAATTTATAATTCCATTTATTGATGTGATTGTGTACTTCTATTGTTGTATGTTATAGTATCAGTAAACAGTATTACAAATTATTGACAATATTAATAAGTAGAATATTTCAAACTTAAATATCCCGCCTGCACAGCCACTTGGGATTTTAGTTCCCCCAATTCTCACACAGGCGCACGTGTCGCTCCATAAGCGGCCATATTGGAAATATTTGTTTTCAATTTTTATCACGCAGCATCACCCCCGTGGCTCCCACTTCGACTCAGCGGTCGAAATGTGAAACTGCGACGCTGATCGCCTTTCGCCCAACTATTTTGTTTAAATTCAAACAAAACGTCAGAATTCATGAACTGTTTAAATTATATTCATATTTATAGAATTTTAAAGCGTCATAAGCATCTTCTTTTTCAATTATAAATTAAAAGGTTACTAATCATGTAAGTTGGGTGTAAAAGAAGGTTTAGTCTATGATAACAAAATTTAATTCTTTTCTTACCTTTATATTTACTGAGCTTGTATATACCTAAGCTCGTAAGATACCGACGTCCAACGGAGCAAATTTACAAAAAAAAAAAAATATAAAACTTTTTATAAAATTGTTAAGCTCGCAGTTACCTTTAATATAAAAAAAATAAAAACTCTTCAAGTTTTGGAAATCCTATTAAATATCTTTAAATCAGATGAAATTCCTTAATACCTCTTGTAACATTATAATATCACTTAAAATCTGTACAATCCGTTGAAATCCAATAAAATCCTTTGAAAAATCCGTGAAATTCCACGAAATCTCAGGCTATCTCCTGAAATTCTATAAAATTTATCTAAATTTAGTGAGGGCCTTTAAAATCCTATGGCCTTATAGGTCTAAAAAACTCTTTCAAGTTTTCCAAACTTCTTTAAAACTACATAACATTGGTCCAAGTCCAATAAACTCATTAAAATTCTTGGAAATTCCTTGGAATCTTTCAAAATACCCCAAAATGTTTCAAATTCTTTTGAAATCTTTTGATTTACCCTAAAATCTTTGAAATCTTTGAAAATAGCTCGAATTATTTGAAAATCTTTTCAAATCTTTGAAATCCCTCAATTCTTGTGAATAAATTCTTCGAAATCCGTTAAAATGTTATAAAATCCCCAGCAATTCCGTGAAATTACATGAAATCTGATGATATTCCTTGATTTACCTTGAAGTATTCGGAATCCAATGAAATACTTTGAGATCCTGCGAAATGCATTAAAGTATCTTATTGAGAGCCTTCAAAATACGTTAAAATTACTGGAATCCTCAGAAATCGTATAAAATTTTTTTGAATCTATTGAAATTCCTTAAAAATCCTTTGACATATTTGGAACTCCTCTAAAAACCCATGGAATCTTTTAAAATGTTTTAAAATCTGAAGCATTCTATGAAATCCTTCCAAATCTTCTGGAAATCAAGAAAATTCCCTAAAACCGTATGAAATTTTGGAAATCTTTAAAAATGTCTCAAAATATTTGAAAATCTCCTTCAATATCTTCGAGTCTAAAAAATCCGTTAAAACCCCCTAAAAATCTCTTGACATCTTTCGAAATATCCTAAAATCTTATAGGTCCTATAAAATTGTTCCAAATCTTCCGAAATTTCATGATATCCTTCAAGACCGCATGACATTTTTCAAATCCCTCAAGTTCATAAAAATCCTTAGAAATTTCTTGAAATCTTCTAAAATACCCTGAAATATTTCAAGTCCCTCGAAATCTTTTGAATTTGCTTGACACTAAAGGCTGTTGAAAATTCGTTAGAATGTTTTCAAATACTGTAAAATCTTTGAAAACCTTTTAAATCCCTTGAAATCCCTTAAAATTGTTGAAGTATATAGAAAATTCTTCGGAATTTTTAAAAATATCCTTAATTATTAAAAATTCTCTAAAGTCTTTGAGAATACGTTAAATTATTTGAAAATCGCTTTAAATCTTCGACATCCATCAATTCGTGTGAATAAATTCTAAAAAATCCATTAAAATATTATAAAATCCGTTGCGATCCCGTGGAATTACATGAAATCTGATGATATTCCTTACAATCCCTTGAAATTTTCGAAATCTTACGAAATCCTTTGACAACCTGCGAAATGCATCAAAGTACCTTATTGAGAGCCTTAAAATTACTGAAAGCCTTGCAAATCGTACAAAATCCTGTGAAATCCCTTGAAATTTCTTGAAAATCCTTTGAAATGTTTGGAACTCCTCTGAAACCCCTTGAAATCTTTTTAAATTTCCTAAAATCTTATAAATCCTATAAAATTCTTTCGAATCTTCCGAGATTCGAGGAAATTCTTTGAAACATCCTGGAATTTTCGAGATCCCGTGAAATCCCCTGAAATATTTAAAAATCTCTTCAAATCTATGAAATTCTTTAAACTCTCTCAATTCTCGTGAATAAATTCTTCAAAATCCAATAAACTATTATAAAATCTCTTAAAATGGCGTGAAATTACATGAAATCTGATGACGTTCCTTGAAATCTTTTGAAATATTTAAACTTCTATGAAATCCTTTGAGATCTCAGGAAATTCGTTAAGATACCTTATTGAGAGCCTTTAAGATCTCTTAGAATTATTGAAAGCGTCAAAAAATCTGATAAAATCGCTTAGGATCCGTTTAATTTCCTTGAAGGGTTTGAAATAATATTAAATCCCTTAATTGATTCCTGCAAAAGTCATTAAACTGACAAGTATTTTCTTAAAAAGTGATCTTTCATGGTCAAAAATTGAACTATTTGGTGGAAAATTATTCTGTTTTAATTGAGGATTAAAGTACTTTGTTGAATTTTATTTTTAATTGAATTCAGTTGGTGCAATGATTCGTTTTTATTCAATTATTTAATTTTTTGTCGAAAACTTATCCTTTTAAGTTGAGAATTCAAAAATTTGGTGGAGACTTAATCTTTTTTTTATTGAAAATTCATCATTTTGGTTGAGGATTTAACTATTTTGTTAAAACTTCGTTTTTTTTTAATTCAATTGGCAGAAAATTCGTTTTTTTTTGCTGAGAATTTCATTTTTTGAACTGAAAATTTGAAGATTCCGTTTTTCATTAAAAATTTTTCGTCTTTTTGGGTATAAAATTAATCTTCTTTGTTGGAAATTCATTTATTTGGTTGAGGATTCAGCTATTCTCTTGAAAATTCATCTTCTTTCGTTGAACTCAACTGGTTGAGAATTCTTTTTTTTGTCGTTGAAGAGTAATTTAAAAAACTGACAATTTAATCACATATTCCATGTTTGGTTGAAAATGTGGCTTTCTTCGATAAAAATGTAACTATTTAAATCAAAATTCATGTATTTTGTTGAAAGTTCGTCTTTTGGTGGAAAATTAATCTGCTTAGCTGGAAATTTAACTTTTCGAGTAGAAAATTCAACTTCCTGGATTAAAAATCCAACTATTTAAAAAAAATTTAATTATTTTTTCGAAAATTCTAATATTTTGCGGGATATTTTGTTAAAATCATCTTTTTTGGTCGAAAATTCAACTGGTTTTTAAAAATTCGTCCTTCTGGATTGAAAATTCATCTTTCATGGTAGAAAAGTCATCTTCTTGGTTGAAAATAAATTTTTTTGTTGAAAATTCCATTGTCTTCGAAAAAGTCGTCTTCTTGGCTTGGAAATTTAACTATTGCTTCCTCATAGAAAAAGCTTTGTAACGAGGAAAATTTTCGAACTTTATTCTTTGACATGTCTTGACACAATTCGACCTCAGGAGTCAGAAAATGAGGTTTTTAAAAAATGTCTGTGTCAATATTTATTAAGTTTAGAGCTGGATCGGATAAGAATAAACAATTTTTTTCCATTCTATATTTTTCTCAAAAATCGTTATAGATGTGAATTTTTCTGCAATTTTGCTTATAATAGGGAAAAAATTGCATACATTCTGTCCTAATTTCACTAGTGTTTCGTGCTTTATCCTGATATGTATCTTACTTTCGGAAATAAAAAATAAGAATTTGATTTCCCGGATGAAAAACGAGAAAGGAGAAAACTAATGCCAGAAACGGCAAATTCAAGGCTTTGCGAGTGGAGTGAGAATAAAAATTAAGTTTACTATGAGATATAAATATTGTTGAAGAATATTTAAAGTTGGGCAAAATGGTATAATAATCTGGGGTCCATTTGACCCCATCAGGTCTCAGTTCGTTCCTAATCTCAAAAAACAACTAAAAATCGATTTGGTGGATGAAACCTTCAGAAAAAAGTATATCTTCATATTCTTGGGTTCGTTGAATTCAAATCCGGTGTCCGTTTAGCTTCATTAGGTGATCGTTTGCCCCTAACCTCAAAAAAAGCTTAAAAGCACTCAAATAATCGATTTTGTGGTTGAAGCATAACTCGTGATAACTGAAAACTTCGGGAAAAAGGGTGCCCCCTTGTTTTTGAGTTCGCTGAATCCAAATAAAATATTTGTTATACTCCATCAGGTCACCGTTCGTCCTTAACCTCAAAAAATGAGCTAAAAACACTGAAATAATTAATTTTGGGGTTGAGACACAAGCCTTCATTTATTTTTTTCTGTGGTATCGTGCTCTTTTATTCTCAAAAGATCTATGAAGAGGCTTTCTCTCACGTTTTATGACCTTTTCAATATACTCTCTTTTCAACGTCCGACAAAAGTCAGCCATCATATTTGTATCCCATCTTCCTTGATATTGAAGTTCAATTTTTTTTATATCTTGGAGGAATCGTTCTCTTTGCTCTTCACTGTAATATCCTAAATCCATTGGGAAATAAAGGAGATGGGAAAAGAATAAGTACAGCTTCGGATTCATCAAACTCCCCATTTTACCAAGGTTTTTCACCATATCAGCTACTAGGTTTATGTAGTCCCTATACTTGTGATTTCCAGGAAATTATCTACAACCTGCTTGAATCTAATCTGTGCTGCCTTCTGTTTTGGATTCATTCACGTAATGAAATTCTGATCATTCAGCATTTTCCGAATTTGTTGTCCATCGAAAATGCTTTCTTTCAATTTTGCATCCGATAATTTTGGGAACTTTTCTCTCAAATACTCGAAGCAACTTCCTTCTCCCTTGAGGGCTTTGACAAACTATTTCGTCAGACCAAGTTTTATGTGGAGAGGGGGAAGTAATACTTTTTTGCATCAATTAGAGGATTAGCGATGTTGTTATCACAAACTGGTAGAAATGATGTCCTCTCTGGCCATGTTTTATGTTTATGGTGATTTTCTCAATCCCGACTACGCCATAAGCACAAAAAACAAGAATTGTTTGTGAAACCTGACTGCTGTCCTAGTATGAGGATCTAAATTTTGATATCCCCTCAAACTTGCTAATCATGTTCTGGATATTTTATTTTTTCTGAAACTAGTTCATATTACTGTACTGTTCTTTCCGCTTAGTTGAATATGCTATTGGTATGGAAGTAAACACATTAGTATTATGAAGCAATACTACTTTCAGACTTATGTTAGGTGAATCAATAAGTAGCCTCTCCTCATCGGATTTATAAATGCCTGCCTTAAATTCATTTACCAGTCCGTTGATGGCATGACAATATACAAATGAAGGTTTCTTTGTTTCTGCTAAAACATAGAGGCTACATCTACATAAAGGAACAGAAAATACAAACATCAGTTTAAAATCATGCACTGTTCATGGGAGAAGCGTCTGAGGATATGGGCGCAACTTATGCTAGCTGAAAACTACCTACTTTTACGGCTTTTACCTTGGGCGCAGCTCAGGTTTCAGATTGACAGGGTGGTTGACCGCGGGCGCTATTCAAGTGTGCCCGTTCCTTCCTTCGGATCTTTCTTTCAATTTTTCTCTCAAATCCCAAAATCCTTCAGAAGAGTAAGTAAAACTAATAACTCAACTGATTTGGTTTATAACTTAATTCAAAGAGTGGGTCCGGACCTCCAGAAAGCATCTGGCTGCCAGATACCAGGGTCATAAATGAAACAAGAGGTTCCTTTCTCATACAACCTTGAATACAATTTGGTCCTATTCAACGGAAGGCCATGAATAAACCTTAGGCTGCTGAACTTCTCGAGTCGTACTACCCACTCTCTATCTCGAAAACACCCACCGGGTCCAGTGGCCCCGGGTTTTTCCGTGACGTCATCTATCACCCCCGCTCTGACCCAAAGTTGCCCTTCCCTTATCAAATTTTCCCGATTTCCAATTGGAAGAAAATGTTCGAATGGAGGAGCTCGGGAACGACCCCCAGCGTCCTGGAGGTTCGATAGTTGCTAAATTGCCGATCTTCTTCAGTTTTATTTCCGCTCTCGCGTATGCTGTAGTTCTCTCCTTTTTCCTTTTGAGTTTTCTCTGCCTTGGTAGCCGCGTTCAAGTCCACCCTTTAACTATTCATTTTTTTGTAAAGAACCGAATCAAGGCAAGGAATAAAAGGTCGGCTACGAGCTTTAAGTCCTTTGTATCCGACTATCGTGCTAGTGGATGAAATTGAATTGATATCAGGAAATGTTCCGCATGCGCGTCTCGTGACAGGTTTTGCGCGTTCCAAGGCGAGAGATCGGCGTCGCGAGTGAGACCCTCATTTTCATTTTGTTTGCCTGAGTAGATCTTCATAAATTTTAATCTCTTGTATTTTTTAAGGTATGAATTGTCATATTTTAAAAATTTTGTTCGTTTTATTATTTGTGAATTGTCATGATTTCCCTCGCCTAGACATCCTCAGAAAGAGTTGATCCAGAAATTGTAAGCTTTTCCCTCATATATGGGTTACTTTTATTTTGGAAAGTATTAAATATATGTATCTAATTATATTTTCATATTCAAATTCTGTTTGTTGATCAATTGATATTCGCGTCTCTCTCTTTACTCAGTTGGCCCACGCTAACGTTAGAATACGGGCTACCAGCGATATCACTCTCAACCACGGCCTGGCACTAAGGCGACGATGATGGCCAGCGATCGCCAGTTTGAAGGAGACTCGCGGCATCCTATCTAGGCTGAGAGTCACCCAAATGACGGAGATGATTTGATTTCCGCTGTTCCAGGTCCGTGTCTCTCGTGTAGCCCAACCTGCCATTTTCATTTCACAGAGCTGAGTTGGCAGGAAGCCGCACATTTATTTGTCGTAAATAATGACACAGCGGTATCTGCCGTCGAAGGCGAGATAAAACCATTCATTCAAACTAGTTGAGCGCTCGCCTGACACTTGTCCCGGCGAGCGCCAGCTAAAGGTCAAACAGCACGTTGGTATCCGCCAAGTTCAAATCAGGCAATCCCGGAAAGGAACCAAGAACCGGCCCTGTAATGAATGTTAAATGTCCAGATTTTACTGACGGGTCAACTAATTTTTTAGTTGTTACTGTATCAGATATTTCGATTACAGACGTAGAAGCACTGGTCACAGAAACAGAGATAGATCTTAACGAAAGCATGTTTTTTACCGGTATAACGACTTCCCAAATCGAAAACTTGGGTTCCGCTTGCATTTGTGTTTTAAACACGATGGTTTATTCAGACATAAAACAATAGTCACCATCAGTAACCCTATAAAACCAATTCCATTCATATCCATTCCAATCACTGAACCAAAAATCTCTGAATCCAAAAAGAAAGTCACAGTCCTCAGAATTAAGGCCAGAACTCGCTAGGTCATACCCATTGAAGAGTCGAATTCTGACCTTAAGGAAGGTTATCTACCCCTATTCAATGTCAGCAAAGACGTGTTACTCGGCAGCGCAGAAGGGCCGGTCATAGACGGTACTTGTTTTGCGATGGCACTTTATACTAATGACAAGGACGTGAAGATAGAAATAAAACCTCAAGAACTGTTGCCTTTTGATATTTACGATAGCGCTTGCTCTTATGAAAACTGCACTTTTGACGAGGCTTCAAAGCCCTCTCTGTCCCATCCATCGAAAGCAGAGCGAGTTCGACTTATACTAGACAAGGTTAACATAAAAAGTTTGGATAAGCCAAGCGGCAAGCTGGTAATAAAAATAGTTAGGAGATTTTCGTATTTTTTTCTCCTTCCCGGAGACGAACTGCCGGGAATGCAAATTACAACCCATCGGATTCCGACCGCTGACGATATTCCGGTGACTACAAAACAATATCGACATCCGCCGGTCCGGAAGGAGATAATTCGAAAGGAAATATCGAGATTGCTTAAAGTAGGCATTATCACACCCTCCACGTCGCTTTACAGCTGTCCACTGTGGGTTATCCCCAAAAAACAAGACGCTCAGGGCAGTCGACGGTGGAGGTTAGTAATCGACTATCGCGCGCCTAATGCCGAGACCGTGGGAGACGTTCCCCCCTCCCCAAGATCACTGGGATATTGCACCACCTGGGAGTTCCTAAATTTTTCTCGCTTTCTGATCTGCCCGCTGGATTCCATCAAATACCGATGGATTCGGAGGACAGATCAAAAACTGCCTTCACTGCCGAGGGGGAACACTGAGTTTTTCAGATTGTCTTTTGGTTTGAAAGAAGCTTTCAATGGATCGTGTGCTGATGGGCTTGCAAGGGAAGAAATTTTCCGCCTACTTTGACGACATTGCAATTTATGCATCTACACAAGAAGATCATGATAAGAAGGTAAACAGACTCTTCAAGCGTCTCTCCGACGCTGGCCTTAGACTTCGGCCTAAGAAATACTTTTTTCTCTTTACTCAAGTAACTTACCTGGGTCATGTCATTTCAGAGAAAGGGGTTAAGCCAAACCCCACTAAAATTGAGGCAGTTAGGCAATTTCCTGTACCTAGAACCCAGAGGAACGTTAGAGGATTTCTGGGACTCGTGGATTATTACGGGAGGTCCATTCCTGATTTCGCCAGTCGTACATAGCCTTTTGAAAGAATTTTTAGAAAAGGGTAAGAAATTTAAGTGGGAAAAGCGTCAGCAAGTCAGCTTCGAAGATATGCATAACGCGCTCTGTCATGAACCTGTTTCGCAGTGTCCCAAGTTCGACGAGCCTTTCATTCTCACTACCGATGCTTCTGATTATGTCATCGAGGCTATCCTTAGCCAAGGTGAAATCGGAGAAGACTTATCAGTATCGTATGCCTCGCGTAGAATGTTCTCCGCCGAGAGAAACTATACAGCCACTGAAAGGAGTGTCTGGCGATTGTCGATAATATTAATCATTTCCGGCATTATCTTCATGGTCGAAAATTCACAGTCGTGACGGACCATCAAGCTTAACCTGGTTGCACTCAAACAGAGACGTAGATTCACGTTTGATGCGTTGGCGGTTACGATTATTAGAATACGAGTATGACATAAAATATAAGCCGGAAAAAATTAATAAGAATGCCGACTCTCTTTCCCGCAACCCACTCGAGAAGGAAGAGTAAACGGTTCTCATTATGACTTTCAAGCCCAAAAAGAAGAGAGAGCGACTCAGGAAGCAACAACCTGTAGATTCGGTACTCGACTCATCATCTATTGCACCGAGTGGTGATCTAAGTGGGGGGAGGGGCAAATCCAGCATTTCCGGGATAGACGATAGAGTCCGTAAGAGCTGACGCGCCAGCCGATCCGAAATCGATGATAAACCGGTACCGGTTTCCAAAAATCGTGTTCCGGAAATAAGAGAAGGGGTTAGCGAGTGTTCTAGCTTTGACCATTCAAAGCACGAATACAACACTCGGCTATCAACTGTTGGGAAGCGACTGGTGCGTTTCGATGACGAGGTCGAATATCTGCCACAAAGGGGTCGCCGAGAAAACCCTTACAGCGCTTCAGAGATTATTCGAAGAAAGAGTTTCTACGGAAAACTCACACCAAGGAGACGTTTCCCCACTCTTCTCACTGCTTTCGGAAAGAAAAGCGAATGAACAGGCGAGCCTGGAATCGTCTTCTCAACCAAGTTCTGATAGCGAATTTTCGCCAGAAATGAATCAAGAGCCCTTATCTTCGGACGCGATTCAACGATTGGAAAAGTTGAATGAAGAACCGCAGTTTTCTCTTCCGAAGATACCTGTCTTATTCAATCAACCGCAGGTGAAGCATCTGTCTCAGATTCTGATTCTGAACTTGCGATAATGAACGAGGTCAGTGAGATGGTTGGTCGGCTTAATGAGTTAGGTGAGGTTTGCAATCCCTCCGTTTCCGCGTCACAGACACCCCCGAGACAGAACAGCAAAAAGGAAACTGCAATATTAGGACTTTACGAAAGCACCCCGCCTGCGCCGCAAAAATTACTCCCCACCTCCGCAGGCTCCAGTACGGAAAATATTTACTGGACAGGACGTTTTGTTAACAATCTGTACTGGTCAAGTGCAAACACCCCCGCTGGAACAGAGAAGGAACATAATGAAATAATTCCACTCGAGCTGGACCGGAGGTTGCCAGGGAGTAACAAAGACCTAATGCAGAATTCGCGAGCGTTTCCACTGGTCACATAAGAAAAGAGAGATTCAGGACTTCATACGCACCTATCAAAGTTGTCAGTTGCGAGAATTGGTTCGCATTGAAACATGGCAACCAATAATCATTACTGGTACGCCAACTGATGCCTTCGACAAAGTGTCCTTAGATTTGGTTGGCCCACTTCGATAGAGCCCAGTGGAAATTAATATGTACTCACTATGCATGATCAGCTCATGAAATATTGCGTAGTTGTGTCAATCCCGAATAAGCGTGCGTCTACTCTCTCTGATGCTTTTGCTCAACACCTAATCACAAGTTTTGGATCTCCACAAGCTATTCTCACAGACTGCGGTAAAGAGTCTGTCAACAACTTATTAGCTAATCTCGCGAAACTTCTTAAAGTCAAGCAGATGACCGCATCCGGTTATCATCCACAGAGCCATGGTGGTCTTGAACAAAGTGAACAGGTACTGATGGATTCTTTGAACCATTATGTAGAAGATTATGAAGATTGGGATCATTTGATATCATTCCCCATGCTTTCATATAATACAGCAGCCTACGAGGGCACAAAATTCACGCCACACGAGCTTGTGTAGCGGTAAGCCGGCACGCATAACATCTCAATTCCCATCAGCCGATCAGATCGAGACATACGGCTCTCACCTGATCAATCATTATATTACATTACGACAAACGCCTCAGCGAATAGGAATTTGCAGCGAGAGATTCATTCGACGTGTTAAACGAGCCAAAGAACCACAAATTCAACAGTCAATACGTGAGCCCATATGAATTCGTTGAGCTGCTCGATAAGAATAATGCGATATTACTGAACGCACGGGGTACAAGAATCCTCAAGCATTTCGATAAATTGAAGCATGCCTATTTCTCAAAGGAGACAGATTCTAGTTCAAATAGCGACCCCGAATGTGATTGAAAAGCCGCATGCAGATCTTTATCAATTCTTTCACAGAGTTCCAGGTGCGTTATTACTAAATACTCCTTAAAAAAGTCATGCCAACTCACGATAATCGCATGGCCCTCATCCTTCTAAAGTATTTCTTGTATTCCATTTTCAAAGTCACAGCATTTATAACTGATCTACAATTATTATCAATGAGTTTAATTATCGTTCAATCTTTAACTGATTTTGATTTTTCTTTTAAAAACCAGGACACGAGAATACGCTGACTGGTTATTCCGTAATGTAACGTTTGAAAAAAAAAACGATCTCTACGAAAACGAAAAGATTCACTGCAATATTCCCTGAAACAGACTGAACATTTGCAAATTTATCTCGAAATCTTTTCGCATTCTAAGTGGCATAGTCTAGATAAATTAAATAGCGAGCTATGTAGGTATTTTCAGTAGGGTTTGTTTTTCAAAGACTATTTTCTAAAATAATAAAAACAATCTGTGTTTGTTTTATCGATTTTATTGCTTCATAAAATAGTCCTTGAAAAACAAAAAATAATTTTTTAAATACACTTATAGTGAGCAATTATTTTCTACGAACATATTAAAATAATAATGTTCAGTTCCATGAATTTAGTGCCAATGTTTATGCACCAGTATTTGGCGCCATGTTGATTTGACATCACATCATGAAATTCTTAATTATGACCCCATAAAAATATAAATTCAAATCGCCCGCCAATGTGACGTCTCACAAACTAACTTAATATGAAAACTTCAGTCTCTTAACCTCGACCGTCGACACAAGATAAAAAAAAGTAACAATTTTGTAGTGTTTTGAAGGAAACACCCACCAATTAGGAAATGGTGAACACACAGTTCGCAGGAAACTAAATACTAATTGAAAGAAAAACACAAGAAGCATTAAAATAAACTCTTCATATTATGTGGAGATTATTTTTTGGAGGTTAAGAACTAAACAACATTTTACTTTGCATTTTATCACTTTACAAATCTTTTCTTAATTATAATCACTACCATAACTTTCATTACCATTAACTTTTATTTACTCGATACTCCACTTTGATAAAAGATCATGTTGAGAGACCAATCTACTTGAAAGCTTACAACCGAATAAGCTTTTCAAGATAACAGAAATACTATTTCATGAGCTTCTTTCATATTGACACTTTTCATTACTTGCCCATAATTTTTTAAACAATTTTTATTTGTTTAAACAATTTTTTAAGACAAAATATCCAAAATTTACACCGGCTCAAAATAACTTGAACTGTTCACTTTAAGTCACAAACAATCACAAACAATTAAATAATTAGCTCATGTTTCAAGGAAGAAAACTTGGCCCGTTTTGTCCAAAAAAACTATTTAAACAAATGAAACGTGGTTACAAAATTATGGGTAAGTGGTGAAAAACATAAGAGGAGCTAATGAGATTTGATTAAAAATTGGCAAAAAACTACACTTTTCTGCATTATTCCAGTTAAAAGTTATATTTCAACAATGAAACATTATTTACACAACTAACAATCAAGTGGATCGATCGTGTTGATGGAAAATTGAGGGAATAGGCGCAACCGTTTAGCGTTGTCTAATCGAGAAAAAATGGATTTACTTTTTTTGGAAACCTCACAAAATCAGCCATTATACTAAAGAAAATTCGAAATTTCGTTTTTTTTTGGACCATCCTAGCATACATGTTGGGTATTGTTCTATTTCTTATAATATTGCAATAAAAAGCATAATATCAACTTAATTAACATTGAAACTTCAATGTTAGCCATTCTAATTTCTAATAAACAAAACATTTGATATTTTGGTTCACATTACAATATACATTAGAAAAAAAAGAACAATGCCAATGTTCTTACATCGACTATTTTATAGGAAAACAATAACCAAAATTTACGTTAACGGTATGATAAGCAGAAATTTTGTTATCCAAAAAATAATAATTTTCGAAAATTTTGCATACGTATGTATCTTTTTATTGAATTTTTATATATCTTGTAATTGAAGAGTCGTGAAAAACGATACCTCAAACATATTTGAAAAGGCAGGAAGCAAAAATAGTAAGTTTTTGAAAAAATGCATATTTCCAAAAACGGTGCAAAATATTAAAAAGTAGTGAGGAAACTTTTCGGAGATCGCTTCTGGAGGAACAACTTTGCTATGCAACCTTTCTTCGTATCTCGCGTATTTTTTGAAAAAAATTGGAATGATTGATTTTCAAAAAAATCCCGCGATTCTGTTGATTTTCAACTTTTTTTCAAGTTATCTGGCGGATTTAGAAAGTGTGTGAAATCCCTCGCCCGAACAAGAAACAGAGACGTTAAATATCCTTATGCATTGAAAAAAATATATATAGTATATTTTTTATAACACATGCATAATTTCAGCCCTTTTCGATGCTTGTAAAGTGGGGCTAAAGTTCTACTTTTTACTCCCTAGCGAGTAAAAAGTGACGTCAGATGTGAATAATGAAAATAACACATGCATATATTTATACATTTTTCAACACATGCATGATTTCAGCTCTTTTCGATATCTGTGAAGCGGGGCTCAAGTTCTTCTTTTCACTCCCTAGGGAGTAAAATTTCCGGAAATTTCAAAAAATTTAAGGCTTTCAAAAATTTTCGGAAATTTTTTAAATTTTGGAAATTTATGGTAAATTTATAAATTACCACAAATGTTAGAAATTTATGGTGAATTTATGAATGACCGAAAATTTTCGAAAATTTTGTAAATTTATGAAAATTTACAAAACCTCTTCCGCATGTCAAAATTTCCTAAATTTCCGGAAATTTTTGGTAATTTGTAAAATAACCATAAATTTCTCAAATTTCTGGTAATTTATAGTATCTAAATATTTCAAAAATTCCTCCATTGAAAATTTAATAACGTATACATTCGATCTCGACTCGTGCCCGCTCGCATACGACTCGTACTGAAGAAATTACACTTGGCGTTCTTCCCCTTGATGTATAATATATTATTAGTGTTCTGATATTTTTTAAATATTCTTTTATTCAAACTTTCTGAGAATATTCTGAAATGATTTTCCACGTCTAAACTTCTCTGTCAATTCGGTCCATTCGGTCTTAATCTGAATTTTCTCTAAATAAATGATTAGAATACATCTCTCATTACAAAAATTTTACTAATATAGACTTAGAAATGCATTCTCCATCACTTTTTGCCTTTTCATCCATTTCATCTTTTTTTTTCAACCTATACATCCGACACGACGATCGCCCCGTTACCATATACTCATTTAGAGCAAAAATCGTCGCCGTTTTCTATCCTTTCTTGCTTCTCAATTCTCACAAAATATGACATTTCCCTTTTCTCTTTTATTCTTATTTCCCATGTCCCTTTTGCAGAATCTCTATCATATTCTCCCTTTTTTTCCTTGGTTTCTTTACGGTACCTTTCGTCGTTCCCGCATGTATTCGTGAAAGAGGGTTTCTTCTTATAGGGGTGGTCGCCCACGCGAAAGCCAAAGGATTTTGCGTAGGCGTGAGCGCGTGCTGCAGGATCCTTAATCGACATTCTTTATCCTCAGCCCACCCTTCCCTTTATTTTTTTACGTTCCATCGCAGATGAAGCGAAAAAGCCTTTGCATGTCTAAAGTCCTGCTATCTTAGCTTTCTTATAACTGGGTTATAATTAAAAATTGTTTACACTTGTTCAAGTTGTTAACAAAAAACTTCTTAAAATTGCTTATGATTGTGTAAATACAAATCTTCCTTTTTATTTTCTCCTTTGAGCGTTTTTTCTCTTTTCTCTTTAAAACATCATTTCCAGTTGAACTGAAATAACTTTAATACAAAAACTATTAATTAAAATTAGTTTGAATAAAGTAACTAGTACGATCCTACCTTTTTCCGCTACAATTCTCCTCGTCGGAAAAATCCTTACAGTCGTTGTCACCATCACAACGCCAAGTTTGTTGAACACAGAGTCCATTTCTGCACTCGAATTGATCCTCAGTGCAGTTCATGTGAGTTCCTGTTCGAAAAAAGAATTACTAATAAAGTTCAATTTGTATTCAATTTTTTTTTAATATACAAAATTTGTTAGTAGCAATTAATGTTATTCAAAATTAACAGGAGAAGATTATCACTGACCACAATGAGATTCGTCGGAATAGTCTCCGCAGTCATCATCCCCATCACAGAGCCAGTGTTTAGAAATGCATCTTCCGGTTTCCGGACAAAGAACGCTTCTCTCACCGTAGCAAGTCCCATTGGAATTTCTCGCTTCGAGAATTTCCTCACAATCAATCTCATCCTCGGAGCCATCGCAGTCCGTCTAAGTGGAAGAGATTTGATTATAATTCCTCCCAGGATCAATAACGTTCATTAAAGTACGAGTGCGCGTAAAACCACTTCTGAAAGGCGACAGCAAAACCGGAAGAGGCAATCCGACGTTAAATCAATGCTTCGATAATAATGAGCGACAATCAGATTATTTTAGAGAGGAATTATTTTATCCGATTTACTAAATTGATTTAAGTTTGAGCCATTCAATTTCATTTTTATTTTTTAATCCTACCTGGCCATCGCAACGAGCCTCGAAACTGATACACGTACAAGAATTCATGCAGAGAAATTGATCTCTGTTGCAAATCCAAGCACAGGATAAAGAAAGGACATCCTTGGTGTCACTTTCATCCTCTAGTTCCTGATACAAAGTTTTTTGATCTGGACTCATTCGTTCATTTGGATCCCATACTGGCCCAATTCCATGACCACGAGTCAGGCCGTTTCGAATTCTGCTATGATCTATTTCACCATAGCCACCTGTCTCGTATGCTGAAAATTTAAGAAAAAA